>JAJIBD010029821.1:0-10436 GCA_021461705.1 Cryptotis parvus
TGACAGAACTGTGGCCTGGTAAAGTGACTAACTAGTTAAGGGAATAAGAAGCACTGACGCTCAACGGCGCATGCACCCCGCCGTGCTGATCCAGTTTTTGCAGAAAGCGAGCGCCTTCTTTTCAGCAAAGCGAAACCGACTCCATGACCTACGGATGTTCGCTATTCTTATTTGCTGCCGGAACATATTATGGCAACCTTAAATTTTCGCTGAAGGGCTATGGATTCTCAGTATAGAACCCATTAATAACTTTAATGGGAAGCAGTCTCTCAGGCAGTAAAGTATCTTGCATGGTGGTGCGAGTTGCACCCAGATCACATGGCTTATTCTTCCATGGTAATAATAAAGGGATAATACCTCCCATTAAAAGGCAGCAATTATTTCATGCAGGAGAAGTTAATATTATATACATGCTAGTGGTTTCCCACAATCTCTATACTAAAGCCCATATATAATGTCCTTATGGAATATAAAACAGTAACATCTCATTCTCTTCTTTCCTGTTCTTTGTGTTCACTGTAATTATATTCTTCTGGAAAATTAAAGGCATCACCTGGAGGTTGTAGTTACCAAATTTAGTCTCTTTAAAAATCTAATTTCCGGCACAAACAGATGCCTTTAAAATTATATTGAACAATTTTTTTCGCTTCTATGTCTCAGTTTCATCATTTTTAATTTCTTAAAATAACTCATTTTGCGTACAGTGGGTAGAGATTGTCTTGTATGCGGCTAGACCTGGGTTTCAATCGATGGAACCCCATATGGTCCTCCCAGCACCGCCAAGAGGAACCCTGAAAGCGCTAGCCCCTGAAAACCTCTGAGCCGTCACTGAGTGAGACACCAAAAAGCAAAAATATAGATAGATAGATTTGTGGAAAAGACAGAAGACAGAGAGATAGATGATAGCTAGACAGATTAGATAGATAGATAGTACAGATAGATAGATAGGTGATAGATAGATAGATAGATAGATAGATAGATAGATAGAGAGATAAAGCAGATAGATAGACAGATAGATAGACAGATAGATAGATAGATAGATAGATAGAGAGCCAGACAGATAATTAAAATAGCAATAACCCACCTGTAAAGAAGTTTGTGATTATTGTGAATATCTATCAATAATAGTACCAGTATTTTGATTTATTGTCCAGATTCTCAGTAACCCCCACAGTTAGGAACCTCAGTGGAACTTACCTCCACCAAGCAGAGTGTTTCTTAACCTTGTTCAAAACACGCGAGTTTAAGGGGATTAGGCGCTAAAGGGCAATGATATTTTACTTGAGAACTGCAGAGAGGGAGCAGAGGAGAGAGGAAGAGGGTTAGAAGTAGAGCATACAAAAACGTCACCGATCAGGACGATGTCGTAATGTCCTTCAATAACCCCTTTATGCTTGTGCTACTCTTCCACGTGAATTTTTCCTTTATATTTTTCCTGAAACAATAGTGTCCTTCAGCCTGAATATTTTTTCTGATCCAAATTTTTATAAACCAACTTCCACTCATGAGTTTAGCTGATAATTAAGCTTAAAAGGTTCTCATTCCCCCAAGGGACATTTCTCATTTTTAATAGAAGACATTTTGCGGACTAAAAATACTCAGGATCAAAAGCAATGAATTTTTTATGGTAAGTTTCAGGCACCAAGATAATTTGTGAGAAGGCTCTTTTTTACTGATGGTTTCGGGGTACAGAGCCTTCTTGTCTCACTGTTATTGGCCTTATGGTTTGTAGTTCAGAACTGAAGCAAGGGATATTAATGTAAGACAAAGAAAATGAGAAAAGAATAGTGAAGAAAGCTATAGGAGAGTATCTACCATGATTTAGGATTCAAGTGATCTGGGCTTCCTTCTCCAAATGTTCTTCTTTGTACCTTCAGTTAAATCAATTTGTCTCCAGTGGAAAAAAAATTGGGCTCGCTATAAACCACCGATATAAACCAATCATTAGTTCAGCTAATCCAGAATAACTCGGGCTTGACTGGGAACTATGTTTCTGCTCCACAGTGGACTTGTTGTTACTTTATGTCTCCCAGATCCTGACCGTTGAAGCGTCTGAATAGCTCCTTATGTTTAGACCAACGAGGATTTTAAACTCACAAAGGTGCCTCATAGGTAATTATTTGAATAGATGTGAAGCAAATTATTATTATTTTTAGCCTGAGTACTTCCTTAACAAAATCCGCTTACGTGAACCATAACATCTAGACTGCAGGGTTATTGAGAGTAAAGCAAGATCTATGATGGTGTTTAACTTATCAAACCCTATTTATGTTAGGCATTGTGCCAAAATTTTATAACCAGTAGTTTCTTTAGAAAGGAGCATAACGTGGTGACAGATTCAAAGACATCCATGGGACACCTAGGACAGAGAATTGGCTGTGATATAATGTTGAAAGTTATGCTCAAAGTCCTTGCCATCAGTCTAGGGTCTGGATATGTAAGATAGATTTGATCAATAGTACTATGCTTCGCTATTCAACCCTAGACTAATCTTTCCAACCAAGTCTGCTTCAAATCAGACTTGAGACCAAGTCTCAACTCATCCATATGCTGTCCATGATAGAACTCTCTACTTAGGATTATCTGTCCCTCCACTGATTCCAGAAAAACTATATATTCTACTTGTATAGCCCAGCTTCCTCTCGCGCCACTAATGTTTTGAGAGTTCTAGTTCCTTCCAATAGTGTCATAAATCTCACAAAATGCCAATACTGCTCCTGAATGTATTTTTAGATCAGTGTATATTCACCCAGTCATTCCTACACCTCCTTTATTATTGACATAGTCATGCTGAATAAAGAGCAGGAAGTTGAAGACACGTAAGAGTTTACATGTCTGCTAGATTGTAACATGTAAACTTCATCCCTCCAAGATAATCTAGTAAACAAGGCAAAGACTCATTGAGAATGCTAACGATCATAAAGGTAGTTGGGATAGAAAGGGACTCTATGACAGAGATAGTTGGAAATTATCACTCTAGATAAAAACCTCACACTAAAAGTAGGTAAGAAAGTAACAAACATAATAACCCCTGTCTTTTATTAGAATCATAATTCCCAAAAGGAGAGAGAGCACACACACACACACAAAGAAGAAAAAGTTTCAACCCTGAGATTGAGGTAGGCTGAGGGGGTGGCGGGAGGGAAATGGGGTCATTCGTGGTGGGACAAAGTGGTGGAAAGATGGGTGTTGAAACATTGTAGAACTTAAGCCAGATCACTAACAACTTTGTAATTGTGTATCTCATGGTGGTTCATTAAAAAATAATTCCCACTTTCCTAGGCTTTCATTTGGTTAGAAGATATAGCAATCACTGTAGAAGAACACTATTGCTCAGCAAAGAATGCTTTTTTCCTAAAAGAGTTCTTTTCCTGGGAATGAAAATGAGTCAAGCCTCCAAGCCAAATCTGGAGACAAGTACATGGACTTGAATCAGTACAGTTTTCAAAAGTTCCAAGAAGTTTTCACAGAAAATGAATCTATTTTCTTTGAAACATAACACAATCAACTATTTTTCAATGTATACGATTATATTCCCAGGGCCTGTAAATACCCTGGATAATTAAATAAAGTGAACTAAACTGGTACTTAGACAAACAATATATTTTAATGAAAGCCTTCAAAGTAAAATTGCCAGTGCACAGCCTTTTTTGAACAAGTATGTATTAAGCTTAAGCCAACACGTATTCGCCTTTGCAGAAACTTCGATACTGGGAGCAGATATACTTATAATCAAAGCCAGAGCCCTCACTTGATTTTTTTTTTCATCCCAACCCATGCATCCTACTTAAAGCCATATGAATGAACCTTTTAGCTACAATTTTACATAACCTGATATATATGCACCGCTGAATAAATCCAGGTCCTTTAACCAAATTAGAGAAGTTAACTGCAACGGATATATTTGTTGGCTGGGATCTAACATATAATTTACTTAAACCAATATTAGAATTGAAACCGATATTGTATCTGTATTTCAACCACATACATTTTCCCAGCATATGTGACGGTTACATAAATAGACACATATTCCTCTAGACCTCTTCACATCATGAAACCAATGAATTAACTGCATTCAGCAGATGTGACAGAATAATCACCCACCTTCCCTTTCCTTTTTCCTTTAAAATACTTTCCATGAGACAGGTCAGCTAAAGATATAGAAAGGAACATATTAGAAGGAGAAATTAATTAGGGTATTGCAGTTTGCAAGATTGGGAGTTAGTGGTAATGCTTAGTTCCAGATTTTCAGCCAACTTGTGTGCTTTTGGATATTGCATTTAAATATAGGAGTCTTTTTTTTTCATTTAAAAATATGGAGATAATATTTATTTCCATCATAATATGGGATTTTTATAAGAATAGGAAAAGATAAATATATAAATTTACTTTGAATTGGCCTTTAATCATTGCATAAAAAATAGACATTTGTTATGAGTAACTCCCATGTTCAGGTGCAAACAAATGGTTGTCTGACTTTTAAACAAAAGCAAACTCTTAGAACTTAGAAGACATCAGATTTCATTGAATGTTTCTTCTTAATCTGTAATAGTCTCTGGCTATAACAATATTCTGAATGGCTGGCCAATAGCACTGGTACTTATTCCATATAATAAGCCTCCTAAACTTTGACTTGGCCTCTTACATAGGCAAGAATTCTCACAGCCAAGAAAAGAAGTGAAGCTTGTTATCTATTATCAGTCACCCCTCATGTGATCCAAAAGGGGGAGAGAAATTGTAGCAGACATTTTCCCCTGAAAAAGCAAGAAAATAAAAAGCATATATCTTAGCTATTTCTGAATAAATGATGAGTATAACCTTCAAGAGAAGGAAAATGAGAAGTGCTTCATCCATTTTGGATCATGCATGATTTAAAAAGAAATCAGTGCTGCTATAGCACAGAAAGAATGACTGTGGGTTGGGGCCCAGCGATAGTACAGTGGGTGGAATGTTTGCCATGTTTGTAGTTGACCTGGGGCCCATCCACAACATCTGGTCCATAAGAACCACCAGGAGCAATCCTTGAGAACAAAGCCCGAAGTAAGCTCCCAGCAGAGTATAGAGAAAACCCTGAGCACTGCCACAAGTGACTTCTAAAAACAAAAACAAAATGAATAAATAAATAAAGATGGACAGCTTGAAATATTATAGGAGGTTTATCTGAAACCTAGTTTATTGAAGCATTGGAAATTTGTTGATTTCGCCTGGGTGCTACTAAAGCTTATTATTTTTTTTTAAAAAAAAAAACACTTTATTATTTATTTTGCTTTTGGGTCACACCAGGCAATGCTCAGAAGTTACTCTGGCGGTGCTTGGGGACCAAATGGGATGCCAGTGATCGAACCCAGGTCAAGCTGCGCCGCCAAGACATACACCCTACCCGCTGGGCTATCGCCCGGCCCTACTAAAGTTATTTTAACCCATATGTTTCAGCTAGTATTGTCATTGAAATCTGAGAACATCTATTCAACATAATGTATGGAACTATAAATCTTGACAAGCTTTTCTTTTCTTTTTTTTTTTGCTTTTTAGAAGCACCCAGCAATGCTCAGGTTACCCCTGGTTCTGCACCAGGAATTACCCCCGGCAGTGCTCGGGAGACCATATGGGATGCTGGGATCGAACCCGGTCCAGCTCGCATGTGAGGCAAATGCCTTACCTGCTGGACCATTGCTCCAGCCCAAGCTTTTCTTATAAAGCCCTTTTCTTCAATGACCTTCTAGCTTTCTCTCTGAGATAACTTCCTGTAAATAGCTATCTCATCATTAGTGAGACTATTTACCTTCAAATACTGGTATTTCTCAGAGTATATTAAAATTTTATTTTACATTGTGACTTTGTCAATATGTACATATTTATTCATATATATGAAGCAAAAATTATTTCTGAGAAAAGCTCTTAAAAATATGATATCCCATAAAATTTAGTTTTCTATCATTGTGTTATCATTTCATCACTAAAATGTTATTGAATATTGCCCAATTGATGTCATAATTCTGACAGAGAAATTGTTACCCAAGTTTTTATGAATATTTTGAAAAAACAAAGTTTTTATTACAATCCAGAGAAGAGCTTATACTCTAGGGCTCTAAGAGCTAAAGAGTTATATCACTCACATGAGCTTGCATACTAATAGAATTAACATATCCCCAAAATTGATTATTTTTTTATTGATTAATAGTTTAAGAATTGAAAACGTATGTTATTTAGGTAATAATTTACCAGGTTTGAAAATTTTTGAAAAATAACCAGATTTCTGAGGATTAGTTTATTCACTGCAAATAAGCAAAAGTCATGTATCCATACCCTGTAAATTGTTAAAGAAATCATGTTTGTAAAACTGCATTAAATGCTTTGGATAGTTTATAGATGCTAGATTTCCTCTTTTTCTTTGTAACTCATTTTTCCTTTTTGTTTTTTAAAGTAGTGTCATGGATTCCCTTAAGAACAAAGTCTGGAAAATAGTTAATGGAAGGTATAATGCTTACATTGTAGGTGGTTATTTTATTTTCTAAGAAGCAGGGCCAAACTCTAAAAAGTAGACTGTCAATTACTAAAAATACAAAGGAAAATATTCTCTACAGCTTACCCAAGACAAATCTGCTAGTAAATCTGGCAGAAAAAATAGAGCAAGTGATATTTGTGGCTTTTGGACAGACATAATGCTGAGAAGATAGAGGATCTCCCTATTTGCTTTTATATATTTGTACTTGCTAGTTTTTCTAGCTTAGTGGAAACTCTGAGAGTAAGACCTGAGAATAATTATCTTTAAAACATGTTAATTCAAGCAGCATGACTTCCAGATACTTTGGATATGGGCTAGGCTCTAGGAAATAGGAGATATCTGCTTTCCTACATACAACCCTTTGTCTGCCCTTGTCCCTTTAACAAAACTGGTATCATTTTGCTGCGCGGAATAGACTTGTATCAGGTGTCATATCAGTTCCCAAACTAATCACTCTTATGTCTCTAATAAAAATTAAAATTTGCTTAAATAATTAATTTAGCAAAGACAGTCAATTTACATTGAGCAACAGGTGGTAAGATTCTATGAATAATAGGTTAATAATGTGTTTTAGTGTTTTGGGGGATGTGAATGAAAACAGTTTTTAAATCATTACTTGATTCTGAGTCACCTAGATAGCTTTATGTTTCGTTTGGACTGAAGTTCTAAAATTTATTTGGCAAATTTGAGAAAAAGACTGAGTATTTAGAAAATATTTATCTTCCTCAGTTCCAACAGGTCATCTTAATGTTATCTTTTATTAGTTTTTTTTTGCAAATCTGCTTATTCAAATGGTTATTTAACAAGTTAAAATGGGGATGGAGAAACATTGATGTTAGTTTTCCTTTCTTAATATAGTACCAGACACAAATGCTTGCAAAAATGTTTCCTTAAACACATCTCAACTTAGATGTATCATCATTCTGATGTACATGGTGCATTATGACTAGTAATAATTATATAATTATAATTTCATTCATATATTTGAATATATATTCAAATTACTATTGGAACATATTTGTATATATATTGTATATAATTACCCAAATTATAAACATCCTATAAGTTTCATATAGATATATTCTGGGATGGTATATTATAGAGGAACGGTTCCATTGTAAGTTACTTAAAGACCCACTGCAAGCTATTAAAGTCATTCTTTTTTAATTCCTAAAAGATATATGGGGTTTAGATTCCTCCAATAGCAGTATTAACCAGTACTAGTATTACAGAAAGAATGATCCATAACTAAATGGATTTAACTAAATGTATTTAATTAAATGATAAGACCAACTCTTAGAAAATGAAAATATATGAATTCAAAAGTCTTACAAAGTATTTTGTATTTGGTTTCATATTTCTTAATGATAAATAATCAAGTTAGAAAGAATGTGCAACATGATTATCTGTGCACAGACACCAAAAAATGCAATGCTAAATATAGTTTTGGTTTTTGCAGTTATACCTCTTAGTCCATAGCAATAATTATTTAAATTATATCACCTGATCCTAGTTTAGAACTCTTTGACATATTGTGTTTAGTAGTAGGGTAAAGTGTTAACTTTTTTAAATAAATTTTTTTTTTGAGAAAAGCAAGATTGATATGTCATGTGTTTGCTGCTGGATTTCAACTACATTAATTTACTTTATGATTTTTGGGTCAGCAATTTAAGTTTGTTTGGACTTTTTTGTCTATTGTGGCGTGTATAAACATGATGAGGATACTTACTGGTCATCTACTGTTCAGTTTTGGAACATTGATTGACTGGCCGGTTAGACTGGGAACCAAGTGAGCCATGTTTCTTTTTACAGAGAAAACACAACTTAGAATTATTTTTATTGGACAATGATGCATTTCCAAGCCAAAGAGCATAATCTGCTACATCTCTTAAAGTCCATGCTGATGACTTTAGTTACATAAAGAGATAAGGTGAAGACCAAGTTGAATTCACAGGATGGAACTAGACTGAGAAAGTTTTATATATACGCACATATGCACATATACACACATACATATATGTATATATGCATGTACATGCACACGTATATGTATATCACTTCGATCACCTGACATCCCATTCTTCTATTTGCTTGAGCGGGCGCCTGTAACATTTGCATTTGACTCTATCACGTGCCAGTGCAGTCCAATGGCATCTGCTTGCTTACAGAAATGCAAAAGAGCCTCAAACCATTCATTCAGGGACTTGATGAAGTTCATGGGATCTTTCTAATCCATGGGATCCAGTCAGTAAAACCAGTAAAACAATATATGTATATATACATCCAGTATATATCCATAGATAAGTACCAAAAATGGTACTTACCTATGTAACTTGAAAGCTTGAAAAGAATTCTAGGTATAGGGAATGACAAACTTTTATGTATGCTTTATATGTTGCTTGATGATAAGATCATTGTATCTACTTCTTTATATGATTTAACTTCTACTCTTTAAATGATTTAACTTCTTATTATTAATAATATAATAACAAAGCAACAGCCCTCACCAGGTTTTAGAGGCCATAGGAACTCTAATCTGGCAGTGCAGCTTTTGAGTAAGGCATGTTGATTGCCCCCCTAAGGATGCAGCTCTTTCCAACATGCCCCCTGCCACTTAAGCCCATCTCCCTAGACCCAAGTCCATTTAATATTTTCAAACTTATTTTAGCTTAATGTCCCATTCTAAAGTTTCTTTTGCTTGTAACTCTATAATGAAGCCTATTCAGCGTAAATTAAATTATGCTCCAAGGCAGAGCTCCTACATTCTCTGGAGAGTTGTCTCCAACTCCAATCTATAGCGGGAAGCATAGAGAAATTGAGCTGGCTAAGTCCCAGCAAGATCTTCCAAATTCGGCTGCTAAACGCTACAAGTTTCGTCCCTCTAAAACAAGTAGGAAGTGGTGGGATGGCAGTAAACATGAGTCATCTCCTTTACGTTGGTTTGAATAAACTGGTTCAGGGACGTTATTTAAAAACATTTTAGTTGAAAACCTACCTTCTGGTCTAGGTCACCACCCCCTCCTTGAAAGCATCCAAAAAATATAAAAGCATCAACCCAAGATAAAGAAAGTGCCCACCCAGTCACTTCAGCAATAGTTACTGAGCCAAGCCCGTGCCGAACCAATCTAAATGCCCAGCAACAGTTGAATGAGATAATGATCGTAGAATATGTGGTAAGTATAAATAATCGGAGTCCCGCATAAAAATAAGAAAGATGAAGTAGCGACTGATTCAAGATGGATAGGAACAGAGGAAATACATTTTATAAAATAAGTTCCTAAGGAGAAAGATACTGGGGAAATTCATTCACAGGTACATAAAAACAAAGGTAAGAGACAACATCTATTAAAAACTTGTAGACTTGGTAAATACAAGATTAAAGGCTGCCAGAAAGTGGGTAAATAGATACAGGATCTTCATCAGCTGAAGTGCAGGGATATTGGTACATTGATGGTGGATAAGACGTGGTACAGCTTTTACTTTTTCTTTTTCTCGGGAGGGTTAAGCACTCAGCAATGCTTGTAGCACTCCCTGGGCTTCCACTTCAGAAAGCCACCCCTGGGCCGTGCTCTCAGGGGACCGCATGGGGATGCCAGGAATCGAGTTGGTTCACTGTGTGCAAGGCAAATGCCCTCTCCCGCCAGTACTATAACCCAGTCCCAGGTGTGGAAACTTTATGTTTCTAAAATTTTTAATAAACATTTACACACTTGGAAACAATGCAGTTACCTTCTCAGGTTTTTTTAATAGTTTCCCTCACAGAAATCATTTTAAACATTTACAGCACAAGTAAATAGGTGAAATGTGATATCTAAAAAGTTAATCTATGTTATTATTCTTCAATATTTCTACACCTGGATAGTAGAGATCTGTTTTTGCATAACAGTCAACAATTATAATTAGTACCAGGGCAATTATAACCGAGTTGCTA
>JAJIBD010029829.1:0-10554 GCA_021461705.1 Cryptotis parvus
CTTCAAACTGTACTACAAGCTAGGCAGTAATGAATTAAAACAGTATGGTATTGGGGCAAAAACAGACCTCCTGGAAGCCTATAGAATAAATTGAGTATCCCGAGCACCCAACCTCAAACACATGATCTTTGTAATCTTTGATAAGGTGCAACGAGAGTCTAAAATGGAAGTAAGAAAAGCCCCTCTTCAACAAGTGGTGTTAGGAAAACTGGGCAGCGACATGTACTAAAATAAATTTGGACCTGTGTCTAACACCATGCACAAAAATCGGATCAAAATGGTTGAAGATCTCAATATCAGACTTGAAATCCATGATAAAGTACGTTGAAGAAAATATAGGGAAAAAACCCTCCGCGACATTGAAGCTAAAGAAGCATCTTCAAAGGTGAAACATCACTAACAAAGCAACTAGAAGAAAAGGTAAACATATAGGACTCCAGGCAACTAAAAAGCTTCTGCACCTCAAAAGAAACAGTGACCTTTAAGACACAAGAAGGCAGTCCACAGAATTATGGGAAGAATATTCACCCAATACTCTATCCTGATAAGGGGTTAATATACAAGAATATATCTAAGCACTAGTAGAGCTACGCAGGAGGAAAACAAGCAGCCCCATCAAAAAATAGGGAGAAGAAATGCTTAGAAACTTCAGCAAGAAAAATTCAAATGGCAAAAACATAAAATAATGCTCATCATCACTAATCATCAGAGAGATGCAAATCAAACTAACAATGAGACCGCCACTTCACACCACAGAGACTGGCACATATTCAAAAAAACAAAGAACAACAAGTGATGGCGTGGAGGTAGGGAAAAGGGGACACTCATCCATTGTTGAGTAGAAGACCGGCTGGTACAGCCTTTCCTGGAAAACAATATGGACATTCCTCCAAAGACTAGAAATTGAACACCTATTGACCCAGCCATACCACTCCTGAGAATCTACTCTGGGAAACCAAAAATACGCAGCAGAAACACCATCTACTTTTATGTTCTAGCAGCATTATTCACGGCAGCCAGAATCTGGAAACAACGAGAGTACCAAAGAAGTCGATGACTGGATAAAGAAGCTTTAATTTATATCTACACAATGGAATACTATGGAGCTGTTAGGAAAAATGAAGTTCTAAAATTTGCCTATAGGATGGACATACTGGAAGATTATGGCCAGTGAAATTAGTGGCCAGAAGGAGAGAGAAGACAGATATAGAATGACTACATTTATTTGCATAAATAAATATATATGTACATGTTGATACCAATATCCAAGGTCAAGTAAAACATGTATCGGAGAGGACTTTTGTCAAAGGGGAGGGGAGAATTATACACAAACTTGTGAGAGTCAGAAGCTAAGTAAGACTAGAAAATGGACGTGGCTAAAAATTGTGAAGCAATATTGCTCCAACCTAGAGACACAGCACCTTAGCATTAAATACAGGCAAAAAAGATACACATAATAACCATTTGCTGTATGTTCTGTAATACATAGTCTGTAAGGAAAGGAAGAAAAGAGAAAGAGAATAAAGGGGAAAGAAATAAAGAACCTGCCATGGAGCAGGGCTGAGGAGGTGGAGGAACGGGGGGTGTTGAGTGAGTGGGAGATGAGCACTAGTGGAGAGGATGGGTGCTGGAATACGAGCCAGCGACCAAAACCCAAATATGGAACTTTTAATTGTGTATCTTTGTAATCATAAAAAAAAATTTTAAAACTTAAGTATAAAAAAGAACATGGACTTTTCAGAATGGAAAAACAGTAGAGAGATAGTCATCAAAAAAATAGGATTGAATAGTCTATGGTGGTTTCTTTTTCTCCCCCTTCTTTTGCTTCTAGTGAAATGGAATTAACTGGTTTTCATGTTATGAAAATAAAATATGGATTTATGAGTCTCCATCTGATGTTGGTCTGTTCAGGAAAGGATTATCTGAAGTATCTTGAATCTAGCAATGCTAGGCCCCATATAAAATCTACATATACGTCTTCTTTTTATTTTTATTTAATGGAAACTCTGCACAAACAGGCACAATGTACTTCTATTAAATAATATGTATTAGGAATCCCAAATAAAAAAGTCACCCTGTTTCTGAACTAAACATTTTCTCATTTCTTTGTCTTCTTTTGTCCCCAGTTGCCTGAGTCACAGGCGAGCTCAGTGGCTAGCCGCAGTACAGGTATGTTTGGAATGGATTAGCAATGTGGATAAGTAATCTGAACATTGAATTTGTTTCCTGTGTATTTTAAATAGCCTCTCTCAGGACCATGCTCTGTTTGGACTGGGGCCTACTGAATCATACAAGGCTTTTAGCTTTTCCTCTTACATGGTAATGCCTGTATCTCAGTTTGAAATTGATCCCAACTGTGTGGGCTCATGGTCCATAAACCTGTGGAACCTTCCCCCTCTTCTACATATATTCAATTCCTATGTCTTTAACTCTGTAACGAAAGCTTACATTTTCATTAATACTTATAAGAATTTGTATCACTGTAAACTATATAGCATCAGGTTCCACTTGTATGCTTGTCTTCCCATTGTGTGTTTGCTCAAGCAGGCACTAATGTATCTTCGTATGTCCTGTACCATGCTGAGTGTAACCCAAGAGCAACTGCTCATCAGGAACATGAAAGGCCTCAAACCATTCCTTCAGGTCATGGGAATGAGGATGGTAGTTGTTATAGACTCCACAGCTCATCAAAGCTCCATCCATTAGAAGTGCCAATACCAGCCCTGATTTTCAGACTCCCACCCTACAGTCGTCTGGCTCAAACCCAGGCATACCTGTTCCAAGACTCAGAGACATGGGGTAGAGCTGCTGCAGCTCTCCCAGTGCCCAGATGATCATGAAGAGGTGCCCAGGAGGGATGGCAGAGTTCTAGCTGACCCCACCATCCCAACAGACTCTTGCAAGAAGCCAGAAGGAACCCAATTTACCATGAGGACCGCCATTTTCCATCCATATTACACAGCTCATCACAGCTCCACCCAGCAGAAAAACTGATCTTTCCTATTTCCCAGTTCATCCAATACATGCATGAGATGAGAAACTACTGCAAGAGTATCCACCCACACAGCAGAGCCTGGCAAGCTACCCGTGTCATAATTGATATGCGAAAACCAGTAACAATTATAGAATAAGGTTAATTTCTGAATTTGGATCTCTGGTAGTATTAATAAAAAGCTACCTGCCTTACAGAGTAAAAGAGAAGGGAGAATGAATATAAATCAGGTTGCAAGCATATGGGGGTTGTAGCAAAGTATTATGTGTCTACCAGATCTCTTTCTTGTCCTTCAAACTACACCTAAGCTTTATTTCAAAGCTTTCTTTATAGTTAGGTGGCACCGCATTACTAAGTTATGCCATACAGAAGCTGGCAGAAGTGACAAAATATCCATTTGAGAGGCTGACCCATAAAATTACTCTATATAACCCTCAAGTTCTCTTCTTTTATATTTTCTGACTAGTGGAGAGACTCTGAGGAATTTAAGAGGAGGATGGAACAAGGTATGGGAATGATACAGATCTCCCATTGACTATCACGAACCAAACTTTCTTCACCAAACAACACTGAATGGCATGAGCAAGAATCAAAATTTAATTGTGCCCAAAATCCACTAAGACATAGGGAATACAATTATAAGTTAGCCTCCTCTAAGTCAGAGGCATAGTGAATAGAAACATATGAATTAAAATCAGACAATGCTTTCGATTCTGTACTAACTTTCCCACTTACCAGCTGTGACCTTGCACAATTATCTCAGAGTTTCAACTTCATTTATGAAATGAACATAATAACACTTACACCTCATAGGATTATGGGAGGGAATTCTGAAACTTATGTATAATATGCAATGATATAGCAGTGTAGCAAAATTACAAATTTACTCACACAATCCAATTGTACAAAGAAAATGTAGTTTCTTTTTATTTCTCTGTAACTGAATTAGATTTTCTTCAACATCTTTCCAGCCCTGGGGTATTGGGGAAAAAAAAAATGCTGAACTTTAAATGAGTCAATTAACAATATGTCAGTCTCCTTTGGTTTAAAATGATCTCTTTCAGGTAAGCGCTTAAGCTTTTCCTCCTGCTCAAGACTTTGGATTGAAAGAGGTGGGGGCAGCATTTACTCTGTAGTCATGGCAGTGAGAGTGGCCCAGGTGCTTGTCTTCTTTGCTTTGCTCCCTGAGTCTTCACAGGTCTCGCTAGATCCATTGTTCATGTTGTTACACTAAATGTTGGCTTTAGCGGCTAGAAACTTAAGACATCTACTCTCTAAAGGGCTGGTAGACTCACTTTCAATCCATGGTGTTCTTCAGTCTTACAAGCTTGGCTATGCCTCCACTGCCATTGGCCTGGGATGCCCTTGGTGTTGGTGTCAATTTGTTCCATCATGATGAGTCCTCAGGATGCTAACCATCCATCCAGTGATTGCTTTTCCAGTTCTTTTGTAGAGTACCATGATGTTTTGAGTATGTTTAAAGCCCAGGAGGAGATTCCTGGGAAGCCAACTGAGGTACTCACTTTGACTAAGCTTGGTTTAGCCTGTATTAAGCCAATACAGGTTGGGATGGGGAGTAAGGGTATTACTTATCAGGAGGCAATCTATCTGCAGAAAGACTTGGACTTAAGGACAAAAGGGTTCTTTGCCTCTGATATATGTGAGCAACAGACTGTGCGACATCCCCAATGATCCTACTTATAGTATTTTCATTCCCGCTAAAATCTCTATCATTGAGTAAGAGGTGGGGCCTGTTATTGCTTCTGTCCAATAAAATAGGTCAAAGGGATGCAGTACCAGTTTGTAACTACATTGCCCATTTAAACCCCATGTTTCCATAGATGAATCTAAGAAGTACTTTCCTTGCTGATCTGATATGGTGAGCATATTGGGGGAGAGCCCTACATTCAGTTTTGTTGACTCAATAGTAATGTTAGTTAACCTTTGGGATCTGAAAGATTACCTGTATCCATTAGCCAATAAGAAGGGCTCTGAGTCTTTCAAACCATAAGGAAGTAAAGTTTATTTTGAACAGATTCTTCCACTTGCTGAGCCTCAAGCTAAGGAACGACTGGCGCGACATCTAGGATTACGGCCCATAACGAGCTAATCAGGAACCTTGTTGCTGTTTATAGCAGCTTCTTGTACGGTGATGAGTTAGCTTTTATGAACTTTGAGGAGAAAATGTTCACAGTATTCATATACCATTATTTATTGTCTCCCTCTCTCCTTTATATGCCTTTGCTTTACACCAAGAGTCTAGAAAGGTAGGCTCATTTCTATTGTCCATTCCTGGGAGTAGCCATCTCTGTTCACATTTGCGTTGCATCATTGCTTCCTCTTGCCTGAAGTGGAGGTCATTCTTCTTGCTTTGGGTTTAAGATGTTAGAATGCTATGAAAAATCGAGTAAGAGAAAATGGTTTTTAAGAAGTGTAAGTTTTTTAATATTTTAAAAAATATCCCAACTACAGGGCCACAGGATGTAACAGTACATCTTGGACGCTACATTACATTCCTCACACATGTGAGACCTCGCCAGAATCAATCTCTGTGTAAATGGCAACAAAAACATCATATCCCCATTACACTTAAAAACTAGGCTATATGGTTTCTTTATCTCTATTTGGTGATGAACGTCACTATTTCCTCAGATCAACAAGTTACATAGTATGGTAATCTTTAACTCTTGAGTGTATTTTGAGATTGTCTCAAGCACTACTACTAGCATGAGGAAGGAAGACGAACAAGAATGTGGCCCGGTGTTCGAATCTCCTTATAAATGTACCCAGAATGAGCTTTCGTGAGGATGCCTCTGTTCTGTGAAATGTAATCAGCATAATTAACTACCCAGTTTATGTTTGTGGAGATAAAATCACGAGTCATTAGATCTGGAAAGAGAAGTAGAAGTCAAAATACTCTGGTTCCCTAGTAAAGATGAGACCATGGAGGTTAGAATTGCTTTGTCAGTTATTTTCAGTGCTGAAACCAGAACGTGATCATTTCCACAAACAGGTTCATTATCCTATGATTTTATTATATACTACAAAAAAGGTGTAACATAAGAATTCTTTATAAAGTATTATATTTTTGAGGTGGATTATCATTAGATCTATTTTCTTGAGACCCGTTTTGCAAAATTAAACTTTTATCCTTTTATGCTAATAAAGAAAATCTTTCACAAGCAAAAGCCAAGAAATAGCTACTTTCCTCTAACCAGCTAAATGGTGCAAACAGTTGTAAGAATATGTCCACATCACCCCAGGAGTGAGATATAGGGCATTTACAAACTGGGTTCCAGTTGTGTTGTCAGGACCTGGGGCAGTCTATTGACCTCGGCCAGAGAGCAGAATTTTAAACTGTGCTTTTATGTTTTTTTTAATCTGTTTCTCTTTCTCTCTTTTTCCTCTTAAGAAGGAAGCTAGTCTTTTTCTTTTTAGTCTTGTGTTTCTATAAAGCCTTTAAAAATGAATATAGCCTTTGTGAAAATGAATAGAGATTCTTAAAAAATTCTTTTATCCCGTTTATTCATTTTCTAGAATTTTTACTCTGAAAATTAGAAAATGGTTTGGGTCATAGAATGACCTTTTTAAAGCGTGTTATTTTATTCCTAATTCTCATAAGAGGCTCCTGCAGATGAGTAGCTGGAATGTTGTTAACCTACAGCTTAATTCTTTCCCAATTCTGACAACACTAAGTATATAATGTAAAAGCATGGTGCTTTCTTTTTCCATTTTGTGTGAAATATAATATTTGTAGTAGTTAAAGTGAATATAGAAGTAAAACATATCTGAGTTTGGTGTTCTAAAGATTTAAAATTATTTATTTCATGAAGTACTATAACTTCTTTATATGTTAAGTAGGAGAAGAAAGTTTATACTGCCTACCTCCTTGCAGTGTTGTGACTCTTAAATGGGGTAAGAATACAGTATGTGCATCTAGCACAGAGCCTGAAGGGATCAGAATGAGGGTAAGAGTGGTAGGGTGTTTGCCGCTTGCGTACAGTGTAGGTTAAATCTCAAGCACTTCATATGGTCTTGAAGTCTGCTGAAGTGATTACTGAGCACAGGACCAGGAACAAACCCTGAACTGTTGGGTATGATCCCAAGAATTGAAAGGAAGGAAGCATAGAGGGAGCAAGGAAAGAAGGAAGAAGAAGGAAAGGAGGGAAAGGAGGTCATAATATGGAGTACACATTAAAATTACTGTGCATACTATATGATTGTAGAGACAGACATGGGGCGAGCCTGATACTGGCTCTCCACTGTGCCCAACCTCTCATAGAGGCACCAGAAGAAGGGATAAGCACGTTCTATTTGACCCGCCCTGCAGCAGAGCCTCACAACAAATGAGCCCACTCCATGGGACCTCCATTTTCATCAGGACTTCCACTCCTCATCAGAATTCCACCCAACCAGACCAGCCTATCGCAAGCGGCTCATTTGAGAGATACACCCTGCTGCAGTCTTTTTTAATCCGAGCCCATTGGTATGCTGATCCAGAGACAGACATAGAGGGCAGGCTGCTACTAGACTCTCCTGTGCCCAGCCACCCATGAGGTGCCCAGGAGGGATGGCAGTTCTAGCCCTGGCCCCCCCCCCCAGCAGAGCCTCACAACCAGGCAGCCCCCACTCCATGAGGGCCCTCCATTTTCCCACATCGGACTTCCCCCTCGTCAGAACTCCACCAGCAGACCAGCCTATCACAGCCCGCCCAGCACAGCGGCTGGTAGTTCATCAATAAATGCTGGATTTTGAGATGACTACAAGGTATGCTACCCGCAGCAGCAGAGCCTGGCAAGCTACCGTGTCGTATTTGATATGCCAGATACCAGTAACAATTATAGACCTCATTCCCATGACCTGATGGAATGGTTTGAGAGGCTCTTTATGTTCCTGGAGCAAAGCAGGTGCCCCTTGGGCTCTACTTGCATGAGACAGGTCATATGGAGATGTTACTGGTGCCCTTCCAACCAATTGAGAGATGAGCAGGAGAAGACAGTGATACAGTGATACTGCGTGTACTACAGCTGGGCTGAAAATTTTATCAAACAGGAAGTAGTAACTTATATTTCACTGCTATAATATCTCTTAGTACTGACTACATGCAGTCATGACTATATGACTAAAAAGTGCAGGAAAATGTCTTTCTATAAATAAATGGACAATAAATTTCTTATTCAGTGAGTTCATCTTGGGTGGTGTACCAGCAGATTAAAGAAGACTCGAATTGTTTCAGCATCACTTTGTCCTATATGCACCATTTGGACTTGCTTCTGCTGCAGAAGAAGTGAGTATCAATTACTTCAGACACCTACCTTGGTCACAGGTTGTTTAAGAGTTAGAATTTTTGATGAAATTCCACCATAATATAAGCATTGATGAAACATATAGAAGGAGAATAGCCACAGAAGTTATATTACCTAAAAAAAAAGAGCTAGAAAGGGTCACATATTAAAATAATCTATTTAAGCTTTTCTTTATAACATTGTTCTTAAAATTCAAAACCTGATGTGAACCCCTCTTGAGTTCAATAATTTCAAGAAAACTAGTAACACTTCAATGTTCCTGTTCTAAATTTATAAGATAATTTCCTTCCTCACTTAAAGGAGGCTTCTAACAGCAGCTAGAGATGGAAATAAAAATAGTCAGAGAAGGTGGGAGAAATAAGAGAGAGAATATTATATGGAGACATGCTAAATCCCTGGGAGATCAAGAATTTTGTAAACAGGCTTCCTCAAGATAGTGGTGGTTGTGTTTGTGTCTCTAGAGTCTACCACACAAGCATGGCGAAAGTCAACCAGCACAAGTTTGTCAGGTAAAAGGGATCACAGAATTCAAGGGTGGACAGGAAAGGATCTATCATGCAAGAAAATTAGCTCCAAGAAAAGGTCAGAAATGGCTTTCCTTGAATCTTAGGATAATGAATCTAGAAAGGAGATGAATTTTCAGGAAAGGAAGGAGGAAATGATAGAGTGGAGGCCACCCCCCTATTTCGCTTTTACTTTTTGAGCAAGAAGAGAAAGATGAAAGTAAAAGAGTGCAGAAGAGTTCCTAGAAGATTGAGAGGCAGTAGTGGGAGATGCGAAAACAGTTTTTATATAGCTTTTCTCTGAGAGAACTGGACTGTAAATCTTATTCTTCACCGTCTCAGTTATCATAATCTTACTCACCCACTAGACTGGCGAAAACAGCCGAGGACAGATACACTGTTTAATCTTTTATTTATCATCACCATAACTCGCTAGTTGCCTGAATTATTACATGCTTAATGAATTGAATGGATAGGAGTAATTTACAGTAATCTATTTAGGAGATGCATCCATGGAAAGAAATTCTATTTGTACATGGTAATGGAGCAGACAATTCTTTTTCTCTTCTTTTCTGTCATTTAGGATGTACACAGTGAGGAGCAGAAAACTAAGAGATAAATGGGGAAATTCCTACCCTCTCACTTATTGTGATTTACAGGAAATTAAAAGAATATATTGAAGGAAGACATGAATTAGAATAATAGTAGAATATCAATAGCTACTCACATAAGAAACCCTGGATTTAATTCACAACAACACACACACACTCTGTCCCTGAAATTTAAACCAAGTCTATTATTAAATATGGTAAGGACTTATCTTTGGTGAAGCAAAACTTATGTGGAAGCACGTACCAGTGTTTCATTATTATCTACTATATTTTTTTCATTTCAGGTTGTTACTCTATAGGTCTGAGACAGTTCCATTTCTTCCAACTGTTAAGCTCTATCTAGAACAGACCCTATTCAACTATCAAGAAATAAAAATCGTACTTAGGAATATATTTGAAACATTTAAAAGACAGAAGCAGATAGAATATTCAGGCTGTGCACTGAATGAAGAAGGGAGAAAGATTAGCACGAGAGAAGAGTTAAGGGAAGGACCAAAAGATCACACAGTAACAATCCAATAGTAGAGGCAGCATTGTTCATTGATGAGTGTTTGGATAAACACTACACTTCATACAAAAATAGAAGAATATAATTTAGGACAGATTTAAAGCTGGTATTTGAGTGATGGGAGAAGTGTATCCATGTAATTCTATGTGAACAGATTCTCATTTTCTGGAGTCATAAGTCCCTTTAATAATCTGACAAATGCTAATTGTGCATTTTCCTCTACAAAAATATGCAAACATTCAACATTTGTATGGAATTTTGGGAGGTCTGAATAACTGCAGCCATAGAGTGACTATGGTAAGATCCTTCTGTTCAATAAACACTCAGTGTTTTATACTATCCCAGATTTGAAGCTTCAGTTGCCATTTGTCACTAAGCACATCTACAGAACACAAGTGCTCCCATTCTGTGGGCAGGGGTTATCAGGTGTCCCTATTCTTATTTTGTTGCTAACAGTTGGCCTTCCCAAAATGGGAACTGCTAATAATAGGAAATGTTTGGCAATCTGAAACAGTTTTCTTCCCAAAATACTCTGGACAACACAGTGGTGAAAGAAAGACAACTAAACACTAATGGTTTACATGAGTTGTGTGTCAAAGATATGAGGGTTAATTAGTGAAGGAGGGAAGAAAAG
>JAJIBD010029835.1:0-5000 GCA_021461705.1 Cryptotis parvus
ATATCATGTTTCAATAGTGCACATATCTAGTATTGGTGTACAAAGCTTCTATATCCCACTATCACTAAGGTACCCAAGACCCCCTCCACTACCGTTCCCAGGTCACCCCTAGTGTTACCCCTGTTCCTCCAGCCCCTTCTTCCCGCTGCTTAGCAATCTGGAATATTGTAATCCAAGGCCAAGGGTCATCATTGGTCAGCACTGCTCATCCCCTTTGTTTACTTGTTCTCTATACCACAGACTGAGATCATTGGTATGTGTCTTCTGACTCATGTCGCCATATTTGTTACCCTCCTGTCTATCCAAGCAGCAACACACTGCAAGATTTCTTTTCTAAGTAATTTGTCAGTATTCTATTATATCTTTATCTGTTCATCTATCATTGTACATTTACATTGTCTCCACTCTAGCTATTGTATTAAAGTACTTCCAATGAACAAAAGTGTACATATATCTTTCCAAACTAATGTCTTATATAGGTAGTAGATGCAGAGAAGTGAAAATCTTCAGCTAACCCATACGAAGTTTTACTTTCGAGGACTTCCATGTTTTTTGTATAGATGATGAAGTATGCAATGTTCGTGAATAATGAATGGGATTCGTTTTGTTGCACTTTGTGTTAGCGAATTCTCACAGGTACTCTCCAGTTCTTTGGATATTTGCTATTCCTACTAGTGAGATTATATCTCATAGTTGTTTTGATTTACATTTCCTGATAAAAAAGTCTTCAATTTTATGAAGATTTTAGTTTTTTTCTCTACTATGTTTCTTTGAGTAAATCAATGGTAAATTTGGTAGGGGCCCTAGCCAGGGTTATTCCTGGTTTGTGTTTATAGAGACATTGTCAATGTACATGGGGCGAAGTGAGATGGGAGCCACAGAACAAATGTGGAAAGTGTCTTTAAATCCTCTGTTCACCTCTTCAGCCCGAAAGCCTGGTTTATTTCCTCTCACCATTTTGCAGAGGAAAATATTGGGATAAAAGGCTATTTTTCAAGTTTCGTGATGCTTTATATGCCTTGATTTAAAATATTTTATTATACCACCGTGAGATACAATAATTACAAAGATGTTCATGTGTTTCGATTTCAGCTGTACAGTGTTCCAGCACCCATCCCTCCACAAGTGCCAATTTCCCCACCTGATTCCCTCCCTCCCCAGCCTGCCTATATGGGACACTTTCCTCTTCTCTCTTCTCTTTTTCTCTCTCTCTCTCTCTCTGTCTCTTGTCTCTATCTCTCTTCCTTCTTTACACATTGTGGTCTGCAATTATTGAAAATGATAATACCAGTTACCACACAGTAAACAAGCTCATTAAGGTTTGTAGGAGCTCAGGATGCCACTCTGTCTAACATTCATCATTTTTAAAAAACCTTTGATTCAATTTTGAGACCGAAGCGGTAATCGAAGTCCTAGCCAAACAGGATAATCAAACTCAATACATCAAGATCCTTCTTTAGCTGTACCACAAATTCACCATCAGGATCTCACTATTCTACAAGGAAGTGGTCATTGATAAAAAAAAGGGGCTTCAACAGGGTGGTACTATTTCACTGAAACTCTTCAGCGCCCACCCTCTAGAACATCATGCCATAATTAGAAAGGGGAAGGAATGGGAGTGAAAATAGATGGTCGGCAACTACATTTACCTCCACTTCGCTGAAGACACTGTTCTAATAACAAAACTTTAGCCAAGCAGCACAAAATGCTGGCTGACTTTGACCGAGAATGGAAAGGTAGGTTCACAGCTGAATCTCAACAAAACTATGTTCATGAAAATAAAGTAGTTCCATATGCTCCATTCACTTTCAATGGAACAAACATCTCTGAATGCAGCAGTTATGTATACCTAGGTCGAGAACTCAACATGATGAATGACCTAAATCCTGAGCTGTGCAGGAGGAAGAGAGTGGCATGGAACACCTTCAAGAGCATCAAAGAAATAGCTAAAAAGACAAAGAACCTCCATCTCCAGGCACATCTCTTCAACTCCACTCTCCACCATTCTCCCTACATTAACATACACTTAGAGACCCCAGCCCTACCAAAAAGCAGGATGAGAATGCTATTTGGGTCTCCCAAAGACCGAATCGAAAGAGCTTTCGTTTGAATATCATGCCTCACCCAAGTGAGAGAATGAATCAGGAGTTCGACCTCTATCTAAATTGAGAGTCAGAGATGCCGCCTTATTTGCCAAGGCATAGAAAAAATTAGATGAGCTGGACTTGTAATGCAATTCTGGAGATAAACCCTGACTAGAGCCATTACTGACTGGATCCCACAGGACATCAGAAGATCACATGACTGCTCACCTCAAGGTGGTCAGACTTCTTGTCAAGACCCCTGAATGAAGGGTTCGAGGCTCTTCATATTCCTGAAGCTAGCAGATGCCATTGGGCCACACTGGCACAAGATAGGGTCAAATGGAAACGTTACTAGTGCCTGCTCGAGCAAATGTATAAATAACGGGATGTCAAGTGATCAACTGATAATGCCAGTCTAGAACTGATCATTGAATGTAGGCAAAGGAATATAGCATGATAATATCTTGATTTTTTTTAAATGGAAGAGGGAATGCACTCAGTGGTGGTCAGGGTTTATCCTGATTCTGCACTCATGAATCACTCCTGGCAGACTCAGAGACCATATGAGACACCAGGGATTGAATCCAGATTGGTCATATGTAAGGCAAGTACTCTACCTGATGTTCTATCATTGCGCTTTAAAATTAAACCCATCTGATTCACAGAGCAAAATACTTTTCCCATTAAATAGCATCTATTTTCATATCAGTCTGAGTTTCTTCTGCCATAAAGAACCTTTTTTAATTTGATGTAGTCCATTTGTTTATTTTCATTTTTGTTATCTTTACCAGTGAAGGTTTATGCTCTAGAGAGTTCTCCTGTTTATTCAGTGGTATTTTAAATTTAATTTTCTTTTAATCTAGAGGTATTTATTCTACTTTGATTGACCTTTTATGAATGGTGTAATATCAGGATTTAGTTTGTTTTTTTGGAGAGAGGGGGCATGTAGTATCTAGTTTCTACACACCATTTGTTGAAGAAGCATCCCTTACTCCACCCCTTTGTTAGTTGACCATATACCTGAAGGTTTTATCTCTAGGCCTTAAAAATGCTGTTTCATTGGTATGAGAGTTTGCCTTTATTACAATGCCATGCAGCTTGATTAATATCACTTTATACTTTAATTTGAAGTCATAAAATTAAATTTCCCTCACCTTTTTTCTCAAAATGGCTCTGGTTTTTCAGTAGTTTCATGATTTCACACAACTTGCACTAATTTGTTTATACCTAAGTCATTGAATAATGCCACTTAGCTATTATGAACAAAACCTCTCTGAATATTTGTGTCTGAGTTTGGAGTAAATACATTTTTATTTTATTACATCTTGATATTTATATGAGTGGAAATATAGTGTCATAAAAATATTCTATGTTTAATATTTTTAGGGCAAGGGGTTTTGGTGCCCTTCCTGGAGGGTGCTAACCCCCTGACTTTGCACTCAGGATCAATGCTAGAGGAGCTCAGAGGGCCAAATGAGGTGCAAAAATATATATATATTTTGCTTTTTTGGGTCACACCTGACAATGCTCAGGGGTTTCCTCCTGGCTCTGCACCTCAGGAATTACTCCTGACAGTGCTTGGGGACCAATGGGATGCCCGGATCGAACCCATGTTGGCACAGGCTTTGGTCGCAGTTCAGGCAACCACCTACCTGCTGGGCTATCGCTCCAGCCTGGGTGCAAAAATATTAAACCTGGAGTTAACCATGTGCCAGCAAGCACCCACTGGCTATACTTCATCTCTTAGACCTTCTGTTTATTATTGAAATAAGTACCAAATAGTTTTCCAACATTGATACACATTTGCATTAATAATCTTTGCCGATATAACTAATTGCATTTTTATTATAATTAGTCTATTGTGTGTTAAGTTGTATCTTATTTTCCTAGTGATTAGTATATCGAGGTATTTGTTTTCACACTCAATGTACTCAGGGGCTACTCCTGGTGGTGCTCAGGGGATGGCACAGTGCCAGAATCAAACCTGAGTTTCACACATGAAAATCAAGTGCTCTATAACTCTGCCACATTCCTGGTCCTATTCTGTATTTATATGAGTTTACTGGACGTCCCTATGCTTTCATTGGATGAACTTCTGCTAGATCCGTAGACAATTTAAAAACTGTTATTAGTGATTATTTACTATTGCAGTAAAGTGCAGTAATGTGCAGAGGAACCCCATCCCATGAGGGTCACCATTTTCAACATCCAGACTCCACAGCTCATCAGAGCTCTGCCCCGCAGAAGAGCTGATCACAACCCCAGCTCATCAGAGTCCTACCCTACAAGCAGTCTATTTCAAGCCCAGGTCTCGCCTGATCCAGAGACATGGGAATGAGCTGCTAGCAGCCTCTCTGTGCCAAGCTGATCATGAGGCACCCAGGAGGGAAGGCGGGTTCTAGTCCTGGCTTGCCATCCCAGCAGAGCCTCACAAAGAAACAGAGGAACCCCACCTGTGAGGGCCGCCATCTGTAAAACCCAGACTCCACAGCTCGTCAGAGCTCCACCCAGCAACACATGCATGAGATGAGAGGCTACGCAAGAGTATTTCAACTGTACGAGAGCCTGGTAAGCTACCCATGTCGTATTCGAGTATGACCAAAAAAAAACAGTAACAATTATAGACCTCATTCCCATGACCTGAAGGAATGTTTGTGAGCTCTTCATGTTCCTGAGCAAGCAGTTCCTTGGGCTACACGAGCATGTGACAAGACCTATGGAGATGTTACTGGTGCCTGCTCAACAAACCAATGAACAACAGGAAGGCAAATGATACAAGTGATACTGTTGCAGTTTAGGTATATTTACACATCTCTGGATGCAGCTCCATATCAGATATATGATTTGTATTGTCTTATTCTTTAAGTTGCTACCTTTACTTGTGAATCAATTTTCTTTTAGCTAACCAGTTTAAAA
>JAJIBD010029842.1:0-40148 GCA_021461705.1 Cryptotis parvus
TCACTTGATCACTTGAATCCCTAGTTATTCATAGATTTGCTCGAGCGGGTGCCAGTAACATTCCATTGGACCCTATCACGTGCCAATGTAGCCCAATGGCATCTGGTTGATTCAGGAATATGAAGAGCCTCAAACCGTTCCTTCAGAGTCTTTACAAGGAAGTCTGACCATCTTGTAGGTGGGCGGCCACGTGATCTTTTGACATCCTGTGGGATCCAGTCGGTAATGGCTCTAATCCAGCGGTTGTCTCCAAATCGCATTACATGTCCAGCCCATCTGATTTTCGATGCCTTGGCAAACGAGACAGCGTCCCTGATTCTGGAATAGCGACAGAGGTCAGAACTCCGGATTCCTTCTCTCACTTGAGTGAGGCGTAATATTCCAAGCATAGCTCTTTCGATTACTCTCTGGGAGACCCGAACAGCATTCTCATCCTGCTTTCATAGGGCCCAGGTCTCTGGAGGCATATGTTAATGCAGGGAGAACGGTGGAGTCAAAGAGATGTGCCTGGAGCTGGAGGTTCTTTGTCCTTTTAGCTATTTCTTCGATGCCTTTGAAGGCATTCCATGCTGCTCCTTCCTCCTGCGCAGCTCAGGTTTTAGGTCATTCATCATGTTGATTTCTCGACCTAGGTACACATAACTGCTGCATTCAGAAATGTTTGTTCCATTGAAAGTGAATGGGGCCTCAGGAACTAGTTCATTCTTCATGAACATTATTTTCTTTAGATTCAGCTGTAGACCTATCTTTCCACATTCTCTGTCGAAGTCAGCCAGCATTTGTGCCGCTTGGCTAATGTTTGGTGCTATTAGAACGATGTCATCAGCGAAGCTGAGGTGGTGTAGTTGCCGACCATCTATCTTCACTCCCATTCCTTCCCATTCTAATTGTCGCATGATGTTCTCGAGGGTGGCACTGAAGAGTTTTGGTGAAATGGTATCACCTTGTCGAACCCCCTCTTTTGACATTAATGATCACTTCTTTGTAGAATGGTGAGATCCTGGTGGTAAATCCATAATACAGCTTATGAAGGATATTGATGTATTGGGTTTGAACACCCTGTTTGGCTAGGGCTTCGATGACGGACTCAGTCTCCACAGAATCAAAGGCTTTCTGTAAATCAATGAACGTGAGACAAAACAGCATCTTGTACTCCCTACAAACCTCGATGATCTTGGTTACTGTGTGGATATGGTCGATTGTGCTGAATCCTTTCCGGAAGCCTGCTTGCTCGCATGGTTGTCCTTCATCTAGTGTTCTGCTAATCCTGTTCAGGATGATTCATGTAAACAGCTTGTAGATGACGGACAACAGGCAGATGGGGCGATAGTTGCCAATGTCGTGAATGTCTCCCTTCTTGAACAGTAGAACTGTCCTGCTGGTTTTCCATTGGGAGGGGCACCTTGCATTCAGACAGGTAGCGTGTGAAGAGCCGAGCTAGTGTATTGATGAGCACCGACGGCAGATTCTTCAGGTGTTCGGGTCTGACTTTGTCTGGACCTGGTGCTGTTCCCTTCTTTACCAACAAGATGGCATGTTGGATTTCAGAAGGGAGAACGTTGGGAATGACATATCCATCCTGTGGAATTTGGTATGTGGGCAGGTGGATGTGGCTATCAAAGAGATTTGAGTAGAAGTCCTGGATAATCTTCTCCATTGCCTTTCTGGAAGATGTGATAGATCCATCAGGGCGTCGGAGGGCAGTCATCTTGGCCTTATAGTTGGCGAAGGACAAGCGGGCAGTGCGAATGCTTTTCCCGGCTTCTGCTGCATCTTCCAGTATTTCTGCTCTTCTGTCTTTGAGGTCTTCTTTTATCGCTTCTCTGCACCGTTTAGCAAGCTTGGACGTTAGCATTTGGTCTCCTGAGGCTCGCGCCTTGCCACATTGGTGAATGAGCTTGAGAGTTTCTGAAGACAGGCGTTCTTTTGTGTCTTTCTCTCTCTCGGCATTCTTCGCACAATCATGGAGGTGCTGAACCAGTCGGTTGTATTCTTCATCGATGTCGTCAATGATGGTATCTTCCCATGTTGCTGCAATGGTGCCAAAGAGTTCCCAGTTGGTGGTCGTTCTGGGAGTTCTCTTCTTAAACTTTGCAGCCTTTTCTCCCCGTTGCAGGAAGTAGAATTTTGCACGAAGGAGACGGTGGTCCAATCCTGTTTGGAATTTGGGGACGATAGCTACATTGGTCAGACAAAACCGTCGATTGAAGATGATGTGGTCAATTTCATTGTGGAACTGTCCGCCAGGAGATTCCCATGTCCAACGTTTCGCTTCAGCTTTCTGGAACTGTGAGTTCCCATGAATGGTCTTGGTGGACATGATGAACTCAGATAGTCTCTCACCCTGTTCGTTCCATTCTAGGACATGGGTCCTGATGTGGAGTTCTTCAGCCGATCTTCTTGGTCCTATCTTGGCAATAAAATCACAGACTATGATCTTGTAGAAGGTGTGATCTTTTTTTATAGAACTCCTCCAATTCCATGTAGAATTTCTCAATTTCATCTTCTTTGTATGTGGATGTTGGTGTGTAGACAATGAAGACAGAAATTGCTGGCAGTGGACCACATCTCTTCAAGTGTAATCGTCCGATTCAGTTTGTTAGGCATTCAAATGAATCAATGTTTACGGCCATGTTCATGTTGACAAGGACACCAACGCCACTGATGCCTCTTTTCGCCGCATGTTCCAAGGAACAATTCTTCTCCGGTGTCAAATACAGCATGATGCAACTGACGCCTCCTCGTCTCAGTCAGACCAATGATGTCGTACTTGATCTTTTGCACTTGCACCATCAGATCCTCAATATATGCTTCCGATGCCAGCGTACGTGCATTCAAAGTACAGACAGTCATTTTAGTCCTTCTTCATTTTGGCAGCCTAGGATGGTCATGAAATTTTATCAGGCACTGCTTGTTCGCCTTTCTTACTGCTGCCATATTAAGGGCTCTTTGGGGTCAGGAAAATAAACTTTTCTGTTACTGGATTTGGCATATCGAACACGCATCGGACAGCTTGCCAGGTTCTGCCATGCGGGCGCTTATATTCTTGTGTCACTGCTAGGTATAGCACCAAATAAATAAAACAAAACAAAAGATTGTTATGGACTCTTGGCATCCTGAAAAAGAAATATGCCATTTCATAAAAAAAAGTTTAGAAATATCTTAGCTTCAGAGAATCAACCTGTCTACACTAAACACGTGGGGTACCCTTAATATTTTTTTTTTGTGTGTGTGTGTGTGGAGCTAGAGAGGTTCCAAGCCAGGAATCTATGATTCTCAGTCAGCCAGGTTGTTACTTCATCACAAAGGCCAGAGGACAGATGTGGCTCGGGCCATGTAGTGCAGGATATCTAGGCCATTCGACTGCTGGGGATGCCCAGGCATGCATGTGGCAAGTTCTTACAAAGGTCTAGGCAAAAATAACAAACTGTAGAGAAAAATAATGGGAAAATGGTGCTTTTAGCACGTGGTGTTCTATAAAATGACTTAAATTGACAGAAAATATTAGGAAGAGGGAATTGAATGTTGAGTTTTATCATTACTTTCATTTTTAAAATAGAGGCATAATTTTTTTTACATGTTGTGGAATGTCAATATCTTTATGATGCTTTCAAAAAAGAAATAAAGCGAAGAAGTAAAGTGAGAGGACACCTATATTCAAATGAATGAAACTAAGATATTAAGATAAAAGTGAAAGAGGAAATCCATTTTTCTTCTTTAAGCTAAGAATCTGGCCTAAATCATCTGGTATAGCAACAATGATCAACTTGACCAGGCATGTAGCTGCAATTCACAATCTCTTTTGGGGAAAAGGACTACTGTTTTGTTCGTCAATGTTTTAAAAGTCAGTATAGTTATGTCTTTGTTGATGACTAGCATTTCTTTTGAGGGCAGTGGACTTGAGGGGTACATTCAGAGGCACTCAGGCTCTATTCCTGGTTCTGTGCTCAGGAGTGACCCCTGGTGGTGCTCAGGGGACCAAAGGTGGTCCTCAGATAAGAACCAAGGTCACAACCAACATAGCCATATGCAAGCCAAGTGCCTTACCTATTGTATCATCACTCCATTCCCATTTTAATATATAATGGCAAAGGAAAAGGTGTCATGGAGATACTTCCTCTTAAAAGGGGATGTGTATTAAAACTATTTTAGTGATCCAAAACCTCACTACAATAAAGAGCCTTCCTCTAGTTCATGGATATTAACTTAGGAGTTTCACCAATGTTCATGGTGGTCATGCAGAGAAAGTTCGGGACTACTCTTTAATGCTGGGACTGTATGTGTATATAATTGAGCAGCTTCATATGAGTTTTAAAGCTCTCCTTCATGTTATATTTTACAGAGAGTACAGGGAACAAACAGGAAGCCCTAGGACTGTTTATTTGAATTTCTGCTGTATTGCAAAGATCATATTTCCACTAATCAGATTTACCTAGAAACTATAGCTCTAAAGAATTTCTAAAGATAAAGACATTTTAAGAATGAGTCAATGGTTCACTCCTGAAATTTTAGAACTGAATAAAATGCATAAGTACTTTATCCTGGTGGCATGTGAAAAACAGTTTAAAATGACCAGAGGCTAGCCACAATTATTAGTTAAGCAGCAAGAAAGTATAATATAGTGAGAAAACTCAATATAGGTTAGAAATGAAGAAAGAAACAAGGCAGGAATAGAGGCCTGATATATTTCCTGTGTTCTGTTCCATTTCAGGGAGAAAATAAGATTTTATTTATCTCTGTGAAAGGATGACAACAACTGATTAACATTAGGGAGAATTTATTAATTTATACAATATCCCTTCAGTGCATAAACTGTTTGGGATATGTTGCTGATCCCATGCATAATTTAATATTAAATAGACAAAGTAATGTAATTTCCTAAACACCACATGCTTTTTTAAAAAATGCTTAAGAAATATTTTAACCAAACCATGGAAGTTTTTGGTTGTATTATTGTTCTTTGTGTGTCTGTCTGTGTGTGTGTGTAAATCAGATTATTTATTAATTTAAGGCAATATTAACATTAGCCAATCTCCTTAAATTCCAGTCTCAGCCTTGTAATTCATAGGTCTTTGGAGAAGTAAAAGTGAACCATACACATGGTCTCAGCTTATATACCACTCGGATCTGACATGGAGAAAGGCCATTGTTGTTATATATTTAAAGCTATTAAGTTAGAATTTGAGGAAAAGTGGTCCAGATATTTACAACATCTTCACAATTCCTTTATGAAATACTGGATTAATCTTTTTTATGTTACTACGAGATGCCTTTCTCTCTGATAGTATTATACATAGGCACGCACATCTCTATTCTTAAACTATTTGGCTTTAAATCCTGATTTCATTACTCACTAGCTGTAGAATAACACCGTTAATCTTGCAGATTGTTATGAAGGTAGTAGGGTCATATATGCAAAAATTAACACTAAAAATGCTACTCATTTTTATGCTGGTGATGATAGCTGAGGTTGACTTAACTTCATTACAGGGTAATTATTCATTTGGGTAATTTTTCCAAACTTTAGAAGTTCTAGTGTAGAGTTCCTGGAGGAACCAATAATTCTGACCTGCTCATCCGTTGGAATAATGGCTATTATTAGTAGTTTCAAGTTTCCTGAATTCTCCATACCCCTTCTCCCCACTCCTGAAATGTTGTTGAAAAAAATCAGGTGTCCCACTGGTTACACACTTGGGAAAGCTCCTGATTGGGCTGGGTCGAACCCACTTGAAGGAACTAAAGAACAGTTCTGCTCTCTTGAGGAAGAGGAAGCAGTGATAAGTTAAATTGCTTCTCAGCCTTTGGCTAAGATCAAATGTAGTATCTGTTCTTATCAGTTTAATATCTCATACGTCCTTTATCTGAGGACAATATTGAATGGATTTTTTGGAGCAGGGATGTGGAATAGGAGCTTGCTCCATCCACTTCACGCATCGACCTGGCATTACAGTACCTCCAGGATGGTGCACCTCCCTCAAAAATAAATAAACAGACAGACAGACAGACAGTAGATACATAAATTGCTGGCATTTTTGAGGTTGCAGGAAGAAAATTACAGTGCATTATTAATTACTTTACATTGAGTACATTTTGAATCAATAAGATTTTTATATATTGGGTTCAATGAAATACATCAATTAGAATCCATTTCATGTTTCTTTTTACTTTTTGACATGTGGTTTCTAGAAATTTAAAAAATTCTATATGAGATTCACATGTGTGGTTCTTCCTGTATTTTTACTAGTTTGGCATTGTATGCTTTACTAGAGGAACAAGAAGATTTTGGAAAGTAACCACAAGATTTTATCTTGTTTAACAACCAAAAAATCTGGAGAAATAATTCCTACCTTGCCTGGGGACAGGAGTAATATCTTATTGACTACAAGTTCAGAGTGGGAGAAGCAGAAGAAGTGAACATAAGGAAAAACACCCTCTTTTCAAGATTGCACATATTGAGTACTTTGATTAATGTACTACTACTAAACAGCATTTGAAACTGTCAGTCCTCCAAGAAATAATTTAAATGGGGGTAGTACAGAATTTTACAAAGGATAAAACCTAGGATCTAAGCACCTTTTTTCGAGTAAATGAAAATGCCATTAATTCAATAACAAGATAAAGCCAGGGAATGACCAGTATGGATTTCCCTATTAAGAGATGATGGTAGATGTTCTCATTTAAGGTATTGTGTAAAACTCTCTTTGGGCCAAATGGATTACCGATAGCTTATTTGGATAATGTATCAAATTACCCCAAGGCAGGAAGTTAGCTTGTCTAGTTTCTGCATGATGACCATGCTGGGTTTTTATCCTACTCTTTGTCTAAGAGTGTGCAATGCATGCCTGCAGAAGAGAACCTTGATGGTACTTACGATAATTTCAATATCAAGGAATGTCTTAGGGGAACTAAGGCTTTTTCGTGATCTTCATCTTCCCCCTTCCTTAACCCATAAATAAGTAATCTAAATAAAACAGTTTCTAAGAAAATCCCACCACCAAACCCTGCTAACCAGAACTCTAGCTCTAAGTTTCTTCCTTTTGGCAACTCTGGAGCTGCCCCAACTTAAAGTTAAATGAAATATATTTCATATAAACATACATTAAGTATACATTATATACAGATGTATATATTCACACACAAATGCATATGAAAATCAACATAAAGCAGTAATGTAATTCTCATGATAAAAGGCACACTTAGTTGAAAACAGGGAAGTCTAGAAAACTACTGTTGGTATTTTTTTAAAGTACAATTTATGCAGTGGGTCAGTAGAGATCAATGGAGATTCCCCCTTTCTTTTGTTTTCCTCCTCTAAAGGGCTTAGAAGGAATAACATCCCTTTTTACAAGTGTGTGGTCACCTCTGAGTCCATACCCAGGATTTTATGTAGTTGGAAGAGGGGGATACTTTTATAGAAATACTGAAAATGATATATAAAATTCTATCACCAACATCTGATTTCCACTAGTTCAAGACAGGCATTCTCCAAGTCAGAAAAGGATTTCTGTCCCCCAAGTTGAATTCCAAGTTGCTTAGTTGTACTTGCAGGTCTTTCCCTCACAGATAAACATTTTATATTCTAGTACGAACCCCTCATCTGACTCAGCTCCTAACGTAAGTGAAAGATCCTACCAGTAAATAAAACAAATGCAGAAGTCATGTGAGACTCACACTATCACATTTCCATTTATTTGGGGAGAGGGATTAGTGACTACATCAGGATATGCTCAGGGCTTATTCCTGGCTCTGTGCTCAGAGATCACCTGGCTCTATGGCTGAGCTCAGGTAATCATTTGGGATCCCAGAGACTAAGCCCAAGTTGGCCACTTGCAAGACAAGCACCCTACCCACTGTATCTGTCCTGCATTTCTGAGACAAACTCCCCAGCTCAGATGGAGTGGGATACACAGCAACCCACAGTCATACTTACTCTTACAAGCGACATTTTATATACTGCATCTCAGAGCTGGCAATGTGTAACTTACTGACTCAAACCAGTTCCTGACCCGGCAAGAATGGGAGAGACGGGTGAGAACAGTGGAGGTTGTGGGGACATAGGGGTGCATCAGAGGACATAGCCAAGAAGGGGAGTCCAATTGGTTAATTAACTTGGGCTCCTGTGTCTTTTCCCACTGCTGAAGATAAGCCTCTGAAGACCATTAGAGACAGCAATGGAAGTAGGGGAGCAGGGTAACGCTACTTCTTTGTCAGCTCCTACTGGTCAGACTGCTGATGGAAGGCATGTCTGTCTCTTTCTCCAAGACTTTGCAGGTGGAAGTCCTTCCCATTATTTACCATCTTTAGGGTCAGCTTGTTTGGAAGATTGGAGAGCAGAGCTGCCAAAACTCGTAGTTCCTCTCTCTCTCTCTGAGGCCCACACATACATTAATGCAGCAGATTCAGCTCTGAAGTTCTGCTTTACTAGGCTCAAACTTCCAGCATCCTGGTAGGTTCAAACTTCAGAATCAAACTGAGAAAGGTGCCTTAGACAAAGACAGGCCCCTCCCAGGTCTGTGTCTATTTCAGATTCCTGAGCAGTCTTTCCCCAACTTGAGCTAGTCACTGTTTTAGGCACAGGACTTTATGCTCCTAAAGTGTAGAACCCTAAGCTGAAGGGCACCGGTATCCATTTCTGACAGCAATATGGAGAGATGCAAGAGTACAAGTACAAGTGCCTCTTCCAGAGAATTCCAGACGATAATCAAGGGGTTCCTTCTGCGATCATCTTTCCTCTAGTTACTATTATGAATTATCAAGGTCAAAAATGAATTGTACTCCGCACTACCAGATTGGGGCAATCTGGGTGCAGAGAGATAGAACAGCCGATAAGGTGCCTGTTTTGCATGGGGCTGACCCGCCAAGCACACACTGAGCACAAAGCCAGGAGTAAACCCTGAGCACTGGTCAGGTGTTGCCCCAACTCAAGCCCCAAACCACAAACAATAATTTGGGAAATTGTAAACTTGTTTTGGTTGAACTTTGGGATGATTTGCTCTGAATTTTTGCAACCCAGACCCTTCTCTTCTGAGCTTATTTATCCTTAGTGGAAACCAGAAAATCTTGGGGTGAGTGGAAACTTTGCCCAGGGATAAACAAGCCCAAACACAAAAACCAAGGGTGGGAGAGGCAAATCTTCAGGAAGACAAATTGCAGTTCAGGGGAGTCTAAAGGCCCACCGCCCAAAGGGTGTCAGAGCGGCAGACTCCTCCGAGTTAGACACAGTTGACACCAGCTGACATTGGAAGGATTTTTTTTCACTCTAGCAAGGAGGGTGGGTGCAGGACAGAGCTAGCTTTCGAGAAGGGCGAAGCCTCCCTTTTAAGACACCGCTTTACCAGTCAGGCTGAACTCACACACATTGCAAAGGTGTGTGTGTAACCAGGTGGGGAGTGAGTCTCGGGAGGGCGAGGGAGAAGGTCGCACTGAGCTAGCCGCCCCACCCGGGCAAGGGAAGTGAGCGACTTACTGTTAAAGGCAGGGAGCACACCGTGAAGGTAAGGGTCATGACAGCCAGAAGAATGAGGTGGTCCGTCTCCTCCGCCATGGACAATCTCTCCACTTTCCTGCGGGACCCGGGGCCACCGCGACAGCTGCCCACCGAAGGCCCGCAGCGGGTTCTCCGGCTCCGAAGGTGCATGCGGACGAGGAGGAGGATGACCCTGCAGTTGCAAAGCAGCACAGCGACGATGAGGATGAGCAGCAGGGAGGCATATAGGTTCAGGTACCCCGGTGGCTCGGGCAGGATGAAGCACCACGTCCCGGGACAGTACGGCCCGTACCCCCAGTGGCCCAGCAGCGGCACCGAGCAGAAGAGCAAGGACACGGCGTAGATGGACGGCAGCACCAGCAGGCCCGCGCGGCACGTGACGCGGCGCTGGTAGAAATAGGGGTGCCCGATGGACAGGTAACGTTCCAGGGCCATGGCGAAGAGCATGAGCATCGTGGCCAGGCTGAAGAAAGTCATGGCGAAGGCGAAGTACTTGCACACGCCGAGGGTCACGAGCGTCTTCTTTTGCGCATAGGACACCAGCACCACGGGGCTGATGAGGCACGTCCCCAGCAAGTCGGTGAACACCAACTCCGTCACCAGCACGTGGAACAAGGAGTTGGACCGGCCGCAGACCCCGCGGTGCCCCGGCTCGGCCCCGCCAACGGCGCGCCAGCAGCGCCAGCGCGATGAGGTTCCCCAGCACCCCGGCGGAGAACATCAGCGCACTGATGACCGGGCTTTGCTCTTCGGAGAGCGGCAAGTTCTTCCAGTCTGTGGAGTTATTGCACATAGTGGGGTGCCGCGAGTGGAGACGCGCCCTCCGATCCTCGTCTGTACCTGGGAAGAGGAGGGAGGAGGAGGAGGAGGAGGAGGAGGAGGAGGGAGGGAGGAGGAGGAGGAGGAGGGAGGAGGAGGGGGAGGAGGAGGGAGGAGGGAGGAGGAGGAGGAATAGAGGACGAAGAGGAGGAGGGGGGGGGAGGAGGGTCTGAGAGCCCGAGGCTGTGTAGACCCAGGCAGAAAGGGGAGGGATCCAAGTCCAGAGCCCCCTTCCGGCTCGGCGCGCGCTCCTAGGGCAGATGAGCGCCCCGAGGCTCGGGCGCTCCCTCGCGGAGAGGCCGGCTGGTTGCAGCATCCGGGCGGCACGCCGGGCAGGGCAGCTCGCCGTGGCCCCAGCGGCCCTCCAGCTCCCGGGAGGTGGGGGGGCGAGGGGGGGGAAGGGGGAGCAGAGAGGTGGAGTGGGGTGGGGTAAGAGCTCAGGTGTGGTGTCCGCGGCTGGATCCCCCCAGCCGCATCCCGGGAGGTGGAACAAGTCGCCAGCAGCTGGGGTCTTCCGAGGCCATGGACAGTCAGAGGGGCTCGCGGGGCGCCGGCGTCCGGGAGCTGCTGCTGGAGCGTGATCGGCTCCCCCCGGACTGCGGTGCTCGGGGTTCCCCTGCGGAAACTCGCGGCTCGCAGAGGAGGAGGAGGAGGAGGAGGAGGAGGTGTGGGGTCCTGGCGAGGTTTGTGCAGAATCCACAGCAGGCCCCGGGCCCCTAGAGGAAAAAATCACCCAACAGCAGAGAAATCGGAAGGACCCAGGCCCGCGACGCGTGGAAAAAAGGGCACAAAGGCCAGCAAAAACGGCCGGCTGCTAGAGCAATCCGTCCCCTTTCTTTTTCAGTTTTAACCGCGTGGCTCCAAAACTAGGAGGAAGTGGGGAGCGGGTAAATGTGTTCATCCCAGGAGCACAGCAAGCGCGCCGCCTTGCCCAGGGTTGCCCTGTTGCTTTGAACTGACTGCCAGCATTTCACCTTTTCCTATGTCAACATCACAACGGATAGACGTTTGTGTAAGCAACCTTTTTTTGAAAGGAAATAGAAGGAATGTTCCTTGTACTTGTGTAGAATAGTTTGTGAACATGAATTTGAAACCACTGCACATTCTTCTCTTCTAAGCTCAGCCTTGAAAGACCACGTTGTTCCCCCTATTTTCGTGTTCGGCTCTTTGCGTGGGGTTCATCCAGCAAGACCCGCGCCTGCGCAGGTGTGCTGTCAAGTGGCCGGTTTCAGAGACTGAACCTGACAGTGACCGGCGGTCTTCAGTTTATTGTCATACTTGCAGATTCTTGAAGTGGGCTAATAATTAAAACCAAAATATCCAGTTTGATCGTGGTGATTAATGTCTGTCTTGGGGGAAGACTGGGAGGTAGAAATATCCACACAGGGAACAAATACCAGAGCAAGCTCATCTTGATCCATTTGAAATAGGCAGCTAAATGGCATAAAGCCTACCTCAGCCTGCTTCTTCCTCGTGAATAGCTTAACCCACGTTAATATAATTTTGGCCTGGGGAATCAGTATTGGCTTCAGTTCCTAACAGGGCAAGCTAACACATCTATTTTTCTCTTATGAGAAGTTTTCCCTGTGGGACCCCAGATTTTGCTTTCTCTAGCCCTGTCATTCTCCAATGTGGCCCTTCTGTGCGAGTGCTCTTCCCAGGTGGTCAGCACTGCTGCTTGGAATAGACAGGATTCCACCAGAGAAACAGAGACCAGGGGCTGCTGTGATCAAATAATCCAAACTATGCAATCTAGCTCCTCTGTGTTTTTGGCTTTGAGATCACACTCACAGCCCCTCCAACCTCCCGTGGCACGTTGCTCAGAGGCTACTCCTGGCTGGTGCTCAGGGGCCATGCTGGACTGGGCCAGGTCACCAGGGCCTCACAAATGCAAAACGTGTGCTCCAACCCGCTGAGTTATTTCTCTGGCCCTTGTACCTCCTTTTTTATCAAGACTGAGAAGAACAGTCCAGAATTAAAGAAGCAGAAGCAACACTAGCTAAGTGAGGATCTATAGTTTTGATGATGTGAAATTTGCTTGGCTTTGATTGGACCAGGATAGAGCTTTGTACTGACCCTGATCAGTTTATTTGCAAGGCAAGTTCCTTCCCTGCTCTACTGTTTCTCTCGCCCTTGAGTGACTGCTTTGACACTAGTTTCTTGTCATCCCTTATATTGTTGCTTGACTGAATTCTGACACTGCTGACTCTAGAAGTCCCACTCTTCTAAAGGTGGTAACAAAGTCAAAGAAAGGATAAACACAGGGGGAAATCAGTAGAAACAAAGTTTCAGGTCGATTATATTTTGATTTAATACATAGGTTCACATTATTAGGGGAAAATTATAAGTGGCCACAGGAGTCTTGGTAGAGAAACAGAACCAAAGAAAAATTCTGGAACTGAAATTTACAGCAGCTTAGAGTTTGAAATAGAACACACACACACACACACACACACACACACACAATTTGAAGATTAAAATTATCCAGTCACTTTTTATTTTATCATTATTTTTGTTACTGGTTACTGTTACTGGTTTTGGCATATCGAACACGCATCGAACAGCTTGCCAGGCTCTGCAGTGCGGGGTGCTATACTCTCATTACCTTGTAGGGCTCTCTCAGAGGGGTGGGTAGAATATTCATGGTAATTTGGAGGTAAATCACACAGCGTGCACAAAGGGGAAGGCTGGTTTCTGCTCTGCCGGGGGTGTATCTGCATCTGGTAGTCCAGTGCTGGTTCCCCACAGGGGGCCATCCTGGGAAAACTAAAAGGATCCTGAGGGCACAGTAGGGTACCCAGCTGAGTTTTGCCTAATGAGAGAGAAAGTCCTTCTCCCAAGCGGTTGTATTCATTGGAAATAGTCTCACTTTTAACCTGCCATGAGATACTCAGAGAACATTCATTATCTGCTGTTTGCCCTAAAACAAAGTATATGTTTTCTGTGTTCTCAGCTAAACCTCTCTGAGATTTTGGGCCACTGTATCTAGGAAATCTTTGAGTTTAAATTCTCTTTGTTCTTTTGAAATTAAAACTTCCTTTATAGCCTCAGCACTGGAGACCTGGTAAAGCTGCTCTTCCTTGTCTCTTCTGACTCGGATCACCTCTACACCTAGTCTTTCAAAAGTCATAAACCAAATACTAATTCCTGTGATGTGTTATGTGGTTCTTTCTATGAGGCCATTAGCATAGAACACCTTAGCTTAAAACTGAGAAAAGGTACAGACTCCAGCCTTAACAGGAAGTATTGGACAAAGAGATATAGGTTACCTTGCCAAATTATATTATCCAAATACATTTGCGTACATATGGATGTGTGTGCCCAAGGCTTGGTGGACCTTATAACCTCCCAAGATTGGTTGAGAAACAATGATAGAGTGTTTGTAAAACCCTGAGTCATTAGAAAAGGCCTTGACAAATATATCAAAGAGTACAATGGTTCTCTTGTCTTCAGACAGGAAGTAGCAGAAAGGTAAAACTATACTCTTGCTTGTGTGCATCAGGAATAAACTCAAACGAGTCAATTTAAATAAAACCTTGGAAAGTAAATTTCCCAAATCTAAACCAACAGAAATATGAAATTCTGTTTTCTTAGGTTTGTTTTCAAGGACCAAACAAACCATCATGCAGAAAGAAGCCTATATCCGAGGAAGTGAGGTTATTCAACTGCTCACTAGAGGCTTCTAAACTTTTATGGCCTATTTCCCATTTAAAAAAGATTTACTGGGGCCAGAGAGATAGTATAGCGAGGAGGGTGTTTGCCTTGTGCATGGCAGACTCGGGTGTCCCATAAGGTTCCCGACTCGGGTGTCCCATAAGGTTCCCGAGCAATGCCAGGAGTAATTTTTGAGTGCAGAGCCAGGAGTAATCCCTGAGCAGAGCTGGCTGTGACACAAGAAGCCAAAAGCAAATGTATTCTGCACCCCCTTGAAAATCTACCTTTTTGAAGTAAGCAAACAGCAAGTACCCCAATTGGATGAGGCTACTTCAGGCCCCTAGATTATACCAGCATAGTCCAGAAGACTATGTAGACTATCATCTACTTTGGAAAACAGTGGGGTAATAACTCACCCTCCAAATTTTGGAAAAAGAGGAGAAGAAAACTCACATATGAATGTATCCAGCAAAAAATTTCACTCAACAATTTAATGTCTCCTTCTATGCACTCTTTGTTTCATTGTTGTGGTAGCACAAACGATATTTTACATTGCTTTTTAAAAAATAGTAATGAGTCCATGGCAGAGCCTGGCAAGCTACCCAAGGTGTATTCCATATGCCAAAAACAGTAACAATAATGAACCTCATTCCCAATGAATGGAGACGTTACTGGCACCCACTCGAGCAAATGGATGAACAACGGGAAGACAAGTGACAAGTAATGAGTATCTTTCATTTTAATATATATTTTAATATGTATTAGAGGCCTCAAACGGTGCATGCTCCAAGACCCAGGTTACAATTCTAGAAATCTAGAATCTCTTTATTCACTGAACACAGTTTAATAAAGCGTATATTTACTGAGGCAGCAAAAGAGCTTTAAGAACCAAAGCTCTGGAGACAAATTTGTTTTCCCCAAATTTTAGTTCTTTCCTTAGGCAAGTTTCTTACCTCCAGTTGCCTCAATTCTTCTTCCTCATTGGCAATTTGAAATAAGTGTGTAGCAGGAATGACACAATTAGAAAATCATTACTTTGTCATCTCTATTAAAACTGTTTACACAAATGGGAGATTTGGTTATTATTAAAACATGGACGCTTTCGACTGATGGGAACTGAACATTAATACAAGATCAAAACAATTTAGTAAAAATCACTTTCTTGTCGCAAGTAATATTAATTGTTTAATATAAAGATCAAACTATTACCCAGGGTACAAAGCTCAGGGTAAATATTGCAACCAGTAATATCTATCTTCTGACATGATAAAAATGCAAGATAAGGCACAATATTATCAAGACATATTTTTCTTAAATAAAAATCAACTTGATCTATAAAGTCTAGTTTAATCCTTCAGATATAAAATTTCAGGGGTTGAAGAACAGGTAAGTGACAAGCAGAGTCCAGAAAGTGGGGAAACTGGCAAACTCTTTAACAAATTAGTTTCATTAAGAAGGCAAAAAAATTACGAAAAATCAAGAGATTTAGGGGACTTCATGATGCAAAGTGTGGTTCTAACTGAATTTTAAAAAAATGTACTGCATGGACCAATGATTGTCAAAAGTCTATTACAATCCACTACATGTAAGAGAGGGAGGAGAGAGAGAGAGAGAGAGAGAGAGAGAGAGAGAGAGAAAGAGAAGAGATGGAGAACCTGCCATGGATGCGGGCTAGGGGGGGGGAGAGTATTGGGGACATTGGTGGTGGGAGGTGGGCCCTGGTGGAGAGATAGGTGCTGGAACACTGTATGGCTTTAAACCTTTGGGTTTAAACATGAACATTTATATAGTATATAAAATGTTACATGAACATTTTATATACTATATAAAAGGAAATCTTTACATGAACATTTTTGTAATTGTCAAAAATTAAAAAAAAGACCCTGAAGAAAATGTACTGCAAAAGACATCTGGGGAAGAAGTTACAGTAACTTAAATACAATTTTATTAGGCAAAATGAAAATATATTTACATGGAAAGTTGGGGAACTTTTAAATAAGCAAATGACAAAAAAAAATAGCACAGTAGTCTCAGCTTGGTAAAACATATTCACACATACAAAAATATCAGGAAGATAACCAGGATCTGACTTAAGTGGTATAGCACATGCCTGTGTGTTCAGGGATATGAATTCAATCTCTATCATTGGAAAGAGTAGAGAGAGAGAGAGAGAGAGAGAGAGGAGAGGAAAGAGAGAAAAGTACCTGTTATAGAGGTGGGGTGGTGGTAGTGGACGGAGCAGAGGGAGATGGGGACATTGGTGGTGGGAAATGTTGGGAAATGTACACTAGTGAAGAGATGGGTGTTGGAACATGATACGACTGAAATCCAATCTTGAATCACCTTGTAATTGTGTATCATAAAAAGATAAATAAGAAAGAAAAGAACCAGGAACACTCTTGTGTGTGGCCCTGGTTGACCCATCAGCACTGCCAGGACCACTGGGAGTGACCCTTATGAATATATACATATTATACATGAATATATACACATGCATATATATTATCAGGGATTTACATATTCAATTATTAATAAAAGTAAAGGAAATCTATAGATGATATAAATACTTTTAGTTGTCCTTAAAATAATAATTTTTAAAATATGCATATGTTTAAATAATAGTAATAGGTAAAAAAAATTGGAGAATGCTAAAAGGCAAAGAATATAGGTAAGAAGGCCCTAGGAACAGGTAGTTAATAGCCACTCCGCTTAGGGGCAAGATTGCACAGATGGTACAGAAGCCCAGGACCACGGCCTTCCTGCTGAGTCCATTGGACTGCGCCCACCAGAAGGAACGAGAGACCTGCAGATGATATCCCCAAAGAGAGATGCTTTATAAGCCTTTCTACCCCTGAATTCCATGAACACAGTTCCACATGCTACACCTCTCTGGGGCCAGAGAGCTGCTAGATCTTGTTAGATACCCAAGGAGGTTTTCACGATTCAGGCCCTCTCAGGGCCGGAGAGGAAACTTCCCAAACTCCAGCTATGACCATATTTTGTTGCTTTTGATGCCATCTAGGTGGATCGATAGTTAGCTCATTTGATCAATAGATAGATGATAGAAAGAGGAATGAACACTTGAAGTTGTGTTCTTGGTTCTTCATTTGTTCTTGTTTCCAAGTAGCTTTGAGATAAACATCGGTTACGAGAAAGAGGCTATCAGTCTTAATCAGTCCAGCAGATGAGGAAGTTTGGCTTGAATGTAGAGGGAGAGAATGGCTGAGTCAAATTAACCACACAACAAAGCTACAAATCCTATTCTTTTAAGATAGCACTTATTTTTTTTTTGTTATTTGGGTGCAGAGGGTGTGATTGAGGAGGGATGCTTGTTGGTACTGGGTGAAGGATAATTCCTCGAGCCATGTGCCACCAGGGATACCCAAGCGATGCGTGGGGCCTTCAGGATCATGGACTGTGATCCATGGATGCTCACGCAGTATCAGGAGTGGAACCCCTTATTATCTCCTGGCCCAGATTTCTTTTTTCTTTTTCTTTTTGGATTTTGGACCACACCAAACGTTGCTTAGGGCTTATCACTGGTGGGACTCGGGGAACCATATAGGTTGCCAAGTTTTGAACTCAGGTCAGTCATATGCAAGAAAAGCACCCTACCTATTGTATGATATTTCTAGCCCTTTCTCTCTCTCTCTTCCTTCCTTCCTTCCTTCCTTCCTTCCTTCCTTCCTTCCTTTCCTTCCTTCCTTCCTTCCTTCCTTCCTATCTTCCTTCCTTCCTTCCTTCCTTCCTTCCTTCCTTTCTTTCTTTCTTTCTCTTTCTTTCTTTCTTTCTTTCTTTCTTTCTTTCTTTCTTTCTTTCTTTCTTTCTTTCTTTCTTTCTTTCTTTCTTTCTTTCTTTCTTTCTTCCTTCTTTCTATCGTTTTTGTCTCTATTGAAACTTTTACTTAAAATGTTATATATTTATCAAAAGAAATTGTCAGCACTATAAAAGTAGGTAAAGGGATATACATGAGGGATATACAGGCTTTCAGTACCTGTGTAGTAAACCATAATGACCAAAAGCAGAGAGAGAGAGAGAGAGAGAGAGAGAGAGAGAGAGAGAGAGAGAGAGAGAATTTGCTGTAGAGGCAGACTGTGATGATTGGGGAGTGAAAGGCAGTAAATTGGGGACATAGGTTGTGGGAATGTACACTGGTGAAGAGACAGGTATTGAACATTGCATGATTGAAATCCAATCATGGAAAACTTTCTGTTTATTTCAAAGTGATTTAATAAAAAATTAAGAAAAATAGCAGCAATAATAATATAAATACAATGATTCATATAGTGAGGTTGTTTTCTTTATAATATACAAACTAACTCATTTGTAGGACATAGGAAAAACATTCTTGAAACTCTTTTGAAAGTGCCTTTTCTGAAAGAGATGGGGATGGGTGTGATGTATTTATTGTAAGCACTTGGGCTCCCTCTAGAGGAATAATGTGAAACATCAGGGCTGTCAGCATTTGTCCAGAGTTTTCGAGTATTTTCTGTTAAGAGATAACCCATTTGGAAATAAATAGAAAAAAAAAAGTACTAAATAACTATAATATAAAAAATATAAAATTAGTACTACATAATTTTTCCATTTTAATATGTTTCAAATTTGAAATATGCGCTTCAGTCTTGTCTGTGATGTAATATACCTAATGTTGCTAACTTTTTTCTTTCATTGTACACACTTTCCATATAGAATGAGTATCAATGATAGTGTTATTGTATATATTATTATATATAATAGTATATCAATGATATAACTTGGGTGAGTCCTAATCATTCCGTCCATTTCTAGGTATGTTTATATTATTTAAGAACCATACTGGGGCCGGAGAGATAGTCCAGCGGGTAACGCATTTGCCTTGCACGCAGCCCACCTGGGTTCGATCCCCGCATCCCATGCATGTTGCCTTCCTATGTCTGGGTTTCTGTTCTAGGATGAAATCATAACAATAAAATTAGTGAATTGAGAAATATGATTTCTTCTGAACTGATGATATATATATTTTATGTATCTCCATGTTAATTACTAAAGGGTTGTATCAATTTACATGTTATCAATAATGTCAAAAACACAAGTTTCAAACACCTCCCAGCATTCAAGACTATTATTTAAAAATATTTTTAACAATTTAGTAGACAAAGAGAAAGTGCTACCTCATTTTGAGTTTTATCTCTTAAATTTTGGTGAAGCAGAGTATTTTCCCCACGCTTGTTTTATTTCCTCCTTTCCGAACTGTCTGTTCACCTTTAGGGGCCAGAGAGATAGTATACAGAAGGCACGACAGTTGTCTAGCATGTGAGGAACCTGGGTTTAATTCCTGCCAACACAAATGGTCCTCAAGACCACCAGGAGTGATCCCTGAGTGCAGAGCCCTGAGTACCACCAGGTCGTCCCCAAACAAAACCATCCACCAAACAAACGAACAAAACCAAGAATTCTCTATTCATCTTTGTAGGACTAAATGTTGTTTTGCCCTGAGACCACAATATGGTCCCCGGAGCTTCGCCATGAGAGATCCCTGAGCACAGAGCCAGGATGAGCCCCGAGCACCACCAGGTGTGCAAAAAATATAAAAGTAAGACAAACTTAGAAATTGGAATAATCTTATCAATGTAGGCAAAAATTTTTTTTTTTTTTTGCTATTTATCTCCCTCAGTCTTTGCCTCTCTCAACTCTTATTCTAATTTTCCTTTAAGGAAAGAACTCAAGAAGTAGAGATTTTGAATATGGCGATATTAAACCCATTTATTGAGACATTGGTTTTCTTATATTCAGCTTCCCTAAACAGGAATACACATTTGGTAGTTTTTAAAATGTCTTATAATATATTTGTAAGTCTTTTTTATCTGATTTTTTAGCAAGGAGGGGTTTAGGTTACAACCAAGGTACTCAGGAGTGACCCCTGGTGGTAGTGCTGGGAGAACACATGCAGTGCCTTAGTAACAACCCGTGTCTGTTGGCCCCTTAAGACTTACTTAAAAAAAATTATTTGTATTTTTTTCTTCATGCTGTCACTATATATCTTAATATTATTCTCAGACATTAAATATTACAAACAAGACCCTTGGCACCCCTGAAGGTGCCCCTGTGACCCCCAGGGACGATCCCTGAGCATAGAGTGTGTCCCGAAAAACAAAAACAAAAAGTGCAAATAATTTGACATTAATTCATTGAGCAATAATGGTTGTATTAGTTATCTATAACTACAGAAACATTATCTCAAAACTTAGTTAAAATTTCTCAGACTTGCTTTGGCACCTGCTTTGCAGCCATAAAACCATTTTCTCTCTTAGTTTCTGTGGGTCAGGAATCTGGGTTCTTTGGGCCATTCCCACAGCTACAGTCAATAGAATGCTGGGATTATCACCATTTGTAGCATGGCGTGGAGGTAAAAATGACCAGTGGGTTATTAAAGGATTGTTTTTCTTTTGCTGTTGGCATTTTTCTCCTTGCTGGCTATTGGCTATCAATCTCCCTCAGTCTTGGCCTCTATCACCTCTGATTCTAACTCTGGCTTCCACCAGCACAAGAATGCAGGATTATTAACAATCTAGATTTAAAAGGGTTTTTCCCCTCAGTACTTATCTCATTAAAATCAAACTCTAGGGGCCAGAGTGATAGTCCAGCGGATAGGGCGTTTGCCTTGCACGTGGCTGGCCCATGCCGGCCCAGGTTCGATCCCGGCATCCCATATGGTCCCCGAGCACCGCCAGGTGTAATACCTGAGTGCAGAGCCAGGAGAAATCTCTGAGCACTGCGGGTGTGACCCAAAAAGCAATAAATAAGTAAATAAATAAATAAATAAATAAAAATAAAATCAAACTCTAGGTCCAGTTCCAACATAAGCTCAGAGATTTCTGGAGACTGTGTATACCCATGGACAGAGATTAGTAGCAACTCTTCTTGGAACTGCTTCTACTGTGATAGAACTACCTGCCATTTTCTCCTTGGTTACTTTGGAGAAACACTGGCCATGAATAAATCAACAAACTCCTGACTCATCTTCATCATAGAACTTGGTGGACTTTGCAGCCAGTGTTGGTGCACTTTGCAGCCAGACTCCACATCAATTACGAACAGTCAGAGATTTTTGTCCTTAACATTTTTTTTTAAGTTTGGGCACTGCATTTGAACCCTACTCATTTTTCTTTCTGCTCATGGTGTTGCTTTAGTGATGGCCTTGCTCTCTCTGTCAAAGTCATTCAAACCTGTTGTTGGAACAAATCCATGTGAGAGAGACATGCATATATAAAGCAGCATGTTGAGGTCTCTGGTCTGCCTTTCTAGAGGCGTCTCTAAGACTCTTCCCCACCCAACCCCCCAAAGAGAACTATACATAAATTATAGACTCTGCTTAAAACACACCCTCCTAAATAAACTCTGCTCTGGCCATCAAGGCAAATGTTATTGAGACTAGACTGACTCCTGAGTACATGTAGATTTAAAAAAAATCCTCTGGAAGACTGAATTTTCACCTCTTGGATATCAGGAAAGACCTGTTGATTTTTCTTACTTGATTAGGCAATCGCAGAAAGGCAGGGATTTTATCCAACTCTTTACCTTGATCCCAGCTCTTCTCTGCTTGAACACAGTATGGAGCCTACCCAGAACTGCAGTCCTGGTGTTGGAATTACAAGAAAGGCAGGAAGGACTGTGTTTCAAAGACAATGTTGTTTTTGCAATGCTAAATTCTCTAATAAACAAAATTTTATCTAATTATTTTAATTATGAGTTGTTATTTCCTAAGAAAAATGGAAACATTTTGGTGACCAAGATACAAAAATTGGAAAAGAATATTTATCCCAAACCCATCTGCTAAGGGAGTTAATATATGAGATATATAAGGCTCTGGTAGAACTTAACAAGAAAAAAGAGCCAGCTAGCTCCATTAAAAAATGGGGAGAAGCCATGCAAATAAATGCAGTCATTCTGTATCTGTCTCTCTCCTTCTGGCTAATTTCGCTCAACATAATCTTCTCCATGTCATCCATTTATAGGCAAATTTTATAACTTCATTTTTCCTAACAGCTGCATAGTATTCCATTGTGTAGATGTACCAAAAGCTTCTTTATCCAGTCATCGATTTTCGGGCACTCTGGTTGCTTCCAGATTCTGGCTATTGTGAATAATGCTGCTATGAACATAAAAATATATATGTACATATTATGATACCAATATCCAAGGTCAAGTGAAACATATATCAGGAGGTCTTGTCAAAGGTGGAAATTATCACAAGCGTGTGGGAGTCAGAGGTTAGGTAAGACAGAAAATGGAACAGGGTGCTAATAATTGTCGAGGGTACTAATGCCAACCTAGAACTGAGCATTAAATAGAGGCAAAAGGATACACATGACAACCTTTTAATGTATGTTCTGTAATCCATAGTCTGGAAGGGAAGGAAAAGAGAAAGAGAGAGAAAGGGAAAGAAATAAAGAACCTGCCATGGAGGTGGGCTGGGGAAGGGGGAGGGAACCGGGGATGTTGGTGGTGGGAGATGGGCACTGGTGGAGGGACGGGTGCTGGAACACTGTATGACCAAAACCCAAACATGAACTTTTTAATTGTATATCTTTTTATTTGTATATCTCACGGTGGTATAATAAAATACTTAAAAAAATGGGGAGAAGCTATGAATATAAGAGAAACTTTCTCGAAAGAGAAATTCAAATGACCAAATAGTATATGAAAAAAAAAATGCTCTTCATCACTAATCATCCGGGAGATGCAAATCCAATAACAATGAGATATCATCTCACACCACAGAGACTGGCACACATCCAAAAGAACAAGAACAACCTGGTCCAGACATGGGGAGAAAGGGACTCTCATTTATTGTTGGTGGGAATGTTGACTGGTACAGCCTTTTTGGAACAAAATATGGACATTTCTCAAAATTAGGAATTGAGCTCCCATTTGACCCAGCAATACCACTTTTAGGAATATACCCAGGGGGCCTAAACTACAAAGCAGAAACACCATCTGCAATTCTATATTCACTACAGCTATTCACAATATCCAGAATCTGGAAATACTCTAAGTGCCTGAGAGCAGAAGACTGGATAAATAAACTATGGTACATCTGCACAATGGAATACTATGCAGCTGTTAGGAAATTTGCCTATAAATGGATGGACCTGGAGAGTATCAAGTTGAGTGAACTGAGTCAGAAGGAGAAGGATATATATAGAATGATGATATTCATTTGTGGCATATAAAAATAGTATGAGACTAATATCTAAGGCCCGGAAAAACAGAGGTCAGGAGGACCTGTCAATGGTTGGAATCTACCACACATGTGTAGAGGGTGGAGGGTAAATAAGATAGAGAAGGAACCAGTTTGACAATAATAGTTAGAGATAGTAACACTAGACTAGAACTGAGTATTGAAAGTAGGTAAAGGGATATACAACCAGTATCCCAAATCACAATGTGTAAAAAGAAGAGAAAGAAGAGGAAGAGGGAGGAAGTGGAGGAATAGAAGGAAGAGGAGGAGGAGGAAGAGAAAGAAGGAGGAGGAGGAAGAACAGGAGGTGGTGGTGATGGAAGAGAAGGAGGAGGAGGAGGAGGAGGAGAGGGAGGAAGTGGAGGAAGAGGAAGAAGAAGGAGGAGGAGATGAAGATTGTGAGGGAAGGGGAATTGGGAACTAGGGTTTTGGGAAATGTGCCCTGGTGGAGGGACGGTGCTGGAACACTGTATGAATGAAACCTGTTGGAGGACAGGTTTAGCTATTCTGGGAGTTTTGTTGTTTTGCCCAGTCCCAGCTTAATCTATTTAAGTCAAGGTTCATTCTAATGAGATCTCTCTTCTATGTAAACACTGCTAGAGGGTGTGGCAGTTACAGAAGTCACCTTGATTGAATAACTTCTAACTTATACATCTACTAAGACTTCTATGTTTTCTAGATTGGGCACAGCTCCTCTTTATACCCACTGCACCCAGCGTGGGACACTTAGAATTTACCAGGAGACTACCATCCTGGCTATGTTGAGACTATAGGAAGACTATAGGAAGGATCATACTAGTTTGCTCTAAGCAGGTGAGTGTGACCCTTTCAGTACATGAGAACAAGATACTCAGAATCACCCTAGTGCAGATAATAATAAGAAGGACCTGTGGGTACCATCTAGATTACATGAAGCTCATGAAATTAAGATGTGTTATTTTATATCAGCCCTCTCTCTCCAGTGTTTTACATAAGAGATAATCTCGGTGGAAAGGATTAGACCTTGGCTAACCTTTGTTTATACCTGCAATAGAGTGTGGCACTACACTCTGTTTAGGAGTTCTTTGTTGATAAGACCCTCCCTGGATACTTTGGTGTATATAAGGGGACTGACTTGAGGCCCCTTCGGCTTTTGGCCTTTTACGCTTTTTGACTTTTGGCTCCTGTGGCTTTCGGCTTTTTGCTCTTTGGCCTTTTGCTCCTTCTGGGTAGGACTCAGCTCAGGTGAGATCCTTTCTCTTTGGTGGGAGACTTAGGCTCTTTTGTATGGTCTAAGTTCAGACCAGAGCTAGAGTTTGTTCATTATATTGGATTGCTGTGGAAGAGCTTTTGCACTATTAAAAGCCTTTTTTGGAACTGCACCGGACTCGTGAGTTTTCATCTATTCCCCAGCGTCCTCAGAGGCAGAAGAGAACTTCTGTCCTGACACTGTCGGGGACCCCAGCGGTTTCCCTGACAGAACCCCAATCATGAATAGCTTTTATAATGGTCTATCTCACTGTGACTCAATAAAAGAAAATAAAAAAAGAAAAATTGAAATGTTTGAATTTACTTAATGTCTACAACAATAGGAAGAATATCCACACCCACAAGGAATTTTCTCTGGCATTTATTATTTTCATCTTTGGACAGTTTATAAGAAAAAACCCTCATATGCTAGAATGAGAAAAATTCCTGTCATTTTACAGAAGAACTCACCACAACCACCCCCCCCGCCCCCCCCCCCCCCCCCCCCCCCCCCCCCCCCCCCCCCCCACTCCCAAAAACCACCTCCACCACCCAAACCAACTCCACGCCAACCCCCCCACCCCCCCACCCCCCATAAACCACAGCCCCCCGAAACCACACCACCCTTAATTTCAGTGATGTCTCCTTTTCATTCTGATCTTTATTTTCTCTCTTTTCCTTTAAAGCTTCAGGTTTGTCATCTTGTTTTTCACACTTACTGGTTACACTCCTCTCTTGGCTCCTTTTTTGATCACTCTCTATATCTATGAGTCAGACTGTTTATGATGGCCTTTCTCCTTTTCTAGAATGCCTGAGACATGAACGCCTCTTACACCTTTTCATCCCACAGTTCGAATTCGTGTCTTCAGTCTCTTTGTTTCAAGAATCTGGCCCTTGCAGCTTCGGTCAGCAGGAGCTATTTCAACTTATTGGTCTCCTTTTTTACAATTAACTTCTATTTTCAGTGCATCATGGTCTGAAAAAATAGTTGCACATTTCTTCTCTTGTTTTATGGAGGTATGATTTAGGCTCACTGTGATCTATTTTATGTCCGCACTGGGAAAGATCACTTTTGGATGATCCATCACCACCCCTCTCCCCCCACCAACACTCGCCAGTCTCCAACTCCTTCTGTAGTATGCCCCCAGAAGAACTTCTGAGCAATATATAATAACCTATTCTCAAATTTACTTATATTTTGGGAGGTATTATGGGGAAAATCTTCTTATTTAAAATTATAATCTATTTATAGTCATCTGTAGTATGTGATTGCTATTATGAGAAAAATTGTGAATTTGGTGGGCTAGAAAGAACAATGTAACAGGTGATGCATTTCTAAACATAGGTGAAAAGGTGGCAGCACAGCAGTTTAATTAAAATATGTATTTTATTCTACAGAGACCTAAAATATTGAATCTAAAATGTAAGGTCACCTTTAGATACGATCTCTGACAATGGCTTTTCAATGGAATAAATACCCTTTAGCTGTCTTTCATAGCACCACACTGGCAGCCTGAGGTCCTACAAAGAGGCAGCTGCAGAAACTAAACTTCAGAGGCGTATCCTCCCTGCCTCAGTTCCTGGAGCAAGTGAGAGGACCTCTAGAGGTGCCTTATACAGGAATATCCACAACACTCTTAAGAACATCATCGAGGCCTGAGAGGTAGTGCAGCAGGTAATGTGATTGCCTTGCACACAGCTGACCAGGACTCAAACCCGAGCATGCTGCAGGATTCCCAGAGCCCTGCTAGGAGTGATCTCCAGTGCAGAGCCAGGGAGTAAGCCCTGAACACAACTGATTGTGGCCCCAAATACACTACCCTCCCGGAACATTATAGAATACATAGAATTGGGAGTCATCATTGTAGGTTCATCAATACATGCACAAGATGAGAGGAGACTACAAGAGTATCCCACCCTCATGGAAGAGCCTGGCAAGCTACCCGCATAGTATTTGATATGCCAAAACTAGTAACAATAATCGACCTCATTCCCATGACCTGGAAGGAATGGCTTGAGGCTTTTGGTGTTTCTGGAGCGAGCAGATGTCCTTGGGCTACACTAGCACTGGAGATGTTACTGGTGCCCCCTCAAGCATATGAATGAACAATGGGAAGACAAGTGATACAAGTGATAGTTGGGAGTCAGGAGTGAGTGAGTGATTATCTGTAGCTGTACATAGATAAAAAGCAGTAGGGAAACATTTTGGTCTACTGTACATTTTTTTTTTTTTGTTTAAAAAATTTCCTCTCTGTCTCTGTCTCTCTCTGTCTCTCTCTTCCAAACTAGTTTCAGCTGGTGCTAATGCTGCCTTTGGAAAGTCACAGGCCCAAGACTGGTGATTTTCAGTTCATTGGGCATGACTTCAGCATGCCAAGCACATGCCCCGGTTTTATGGAATTTCTTTCTGTCTTAAAATTTGAGGAGTTCCTGGCTTAGTTGGTCTCTGATAGAATTTTTAGAACAAAAATAACAGCTCTAATTGTTATCCTTTATTAAATTGACTGAGTAGCCTAAAGTTAAAATCCAAATATAACCCTAAAACAACATAGAATCAGCAGTTGCAATTTCTGTCCAGATACACTGGGGATTTAAGGAAAAACAAGGGGGGGAGAAATCCCCTGGACCCCATAATTTCCTTTCCCGTTTCTAAGTACATTGAGTCTAAGAACAGCATAGAAGTCAAATAAACACTTCTGAAAAGGACAACCCAGGCGACACTTAGTCCCAAGTGGGATCCTCTTGCTCAATCTGCCCCCTAAGAGTTCGAGCATCCTCTCTCCCTCCCGATGCTCCAGTTCAGTGCTCTTCATCTCTCCCTGACACTTGTTTTCTCTCTCCCTCCCATGCAGCAGGGAACTCCCGGGCCTGCACACGCAGGGCTTTGTATCCTTTCTCCTCTCCAAGTAAAAATAACAGGAAAAATAGGTTCCCTCCTCTAGCAAACACAGTCCACAGCCAGGGCCACAGGATCAGGTTTAAACTTGCTCTATTCCCATTCTTAGCCAGCAGCCTAGTCTGGGGCATGAAAACACTTTGCATGGACCCCATACACCCACTGGCACCCCACTGGGTACCCCACCTGCAAGCTTCACCTGAATGTCATCTGATAGTACATTATCTCCTGTGTCAAATAGAAAGGATCACTAAGTCCTTGGGATAAAGCTATACAAACTCGCTTAATAGTAATATGGATGCTAACAGAAGAGTACATAAAACTATTCATCGTTAAACTGGTAGAGAAGACTGCAGGCCACCATTTACTCAGAAAAGTTCAACCTCTCCTTCATTTGCAGAAAAGTTATTTCCTCCTAAAAATATTCAAAATTATGTTTATTGATTTCCTTGAGGACTTTTAAAATTAGCTTAACAATGATCATATATCAACTTCCAAAATAAGAACGTGACACATGTACTTTCTCTGGCAACAAAACACAGACATACGGACACATTAAGTTCAAAGGAAGCTCAGCTTTGAAAGCCACTACATTTTTATCAAGTCATACTGTCAGTTACACCTGGATATTTGGCCATTTCACAGGTTTACTATTAAAAAATACACATGTATATCCAGGTTAATTCCATCACTGAGCTAAATCAGAGGTGAAATAGAGGTTGCCACACAGCTGTAAATAAAGCCAATACTCTTCTGTTTGGAAATGAAGGGGGTATGAGGAGCTCAGGGCTGTCACCATGGAACAGCTCTCCGTCACAGCATCTGTTCCCTGCTGCACGCAGGGATTCTAGTATGCTGACACCCCTCTCAAACTCCCCATTTATTCTTTCACCAAAGAAGACAGCTCTTACCTGCAAGCTGGACTTACAGTCGGAGTCTAACAGTTCGAGCTGCTTTTCCCCCTACATCTTCTTTATGGTTATAGTGTTGTTAATGACTGTAAACATTTCAATGCACCTTTAAAGTGCTTAGGTGTGCTTTAGCAGAGCCATATTCAGCTCTAAGTTTGAAAGCATAGAGCTCCTAGGATGCTCAATTAGACCTGAGCTTCTTCACAGAGCAGAATATGGCTGTTAGCAGAAGGCTGTTCCCTAGGAAGGGTCTTGCCTCCACCTTTGACCGAGGGTGGTGATGTCCTGGGTGGCTCTTCACTGTGCCAAATGCCCGCTGCTTCTCACAGTTAGATATCCACAGTAGGCTCTCAGGTAAGGCAAGCAGCACTGCTTTCCACAGAACCATACATTTCTCTTCAATGAATCCATCGAAATGATAAGCTTACAAAAGCAGGTTTCCAAAACTTGAAATGGCATTTTGTCCCTCATTCCCAAATTTGACTTCTATAGCTATCCCTGCATTGATAGACAAAGCATGGGACTCCAAAAGAAGAAAAAAACCCATAATTCTTCTCTGGTTGTAGGCTATAGTTACATATCATCTTGCACCCCTTTATTTTAACTTCCCTCCACCAGAGGCTGGCTGGGGACAGGCCCTTGGGGCTGTCAGACCTGTTCTGTTTCCCACCTCAGTTCCCTGAGTAGCACTCAGCCCTCTGAATCCAGGGAGGCCTATTTCAGGTGGCAAAGAACAGAGTTAAATTAAACAGGGACAATTCTGATATGAAAGAAAATTTCCACTAGAAATGGAAAAGGTCAGAATTTTTAAGAATGTCTTCACAGAATTGCCAACAATCGTGTTGCTATTGAACTCCAGGGTCCAGAGGTCTCAGAGGCTTTCTAAAACAGTCGGACACCAAGCACACAGGTTGATACAATTAGCTTCATCCCCTTAAGACTAAACTGGTCCATGAATGTGGAGTGACAATTGTGTTAGGGAGAGCATATATTTTGGGAAATACAGCTGGATGTTTTGTTGCAGAAGATTATCTTGAAGGAGTAAAAATGTAGAATTTTTTTCATGATGATTTGTTGATGTAAAATGTGATTGATTCCACAGCTTACCAGAGAGCATAAAACTTTGTCACAGACTGGACTCCATATTCGTTTGGCAGGAATTATTGTACCAGTGCCTGTATATAAGAGGTCTTATGAAGATCTTGTGGAAAAACATCCGAAATACTGATGTTCTGAAAATGATGAAAATCCAAGGGTCCACAATTGAGATCACAGAGAAGAAACGCAAGGCAAAGAGGTCGTCTGTCTCTTTATAGGCTCCATTTTCCTTGTGATTGACTGCAAATGCTCCATAGTAAGCACGGCACTGTTTCAAAGAAAAAACCTTCCATTATAATATGAAAATAATTGATGGTATTGATAAATTCACTTTTTTTTAGTTCAGAGCATCAATTTTCTATAAAAACAAGGCAGCTTTGCTCGAAATAATTATTTTTTGATAAATTTAGGAGCAGCTAAATCTGCAGCAGATGAGGGTTGGCAAGAGAGGCAACCCTGGAGGGTAGTGGGCAGACATGGGAGGTCATGGAGCTGAGGTTCTCCAGAGAGACCCAGATGAAGTCCCCATGGCCCATGTGTGCCTTAACCTGTAGTGAGGCTGCAGGCCTGGAGCTCCCCAGCTCCTGTTCAGCCATGCAGGGGAACAGCAGTTCACTGACATTTTTATAGACTCCTCGAACTGCTGTAAATACAGATTCTCTTTACATATGCTGTTCTGTTTCTCACTCTCTCTCCTTCCTCTCTCTCTCTCTCTCTTTTATTTGCCTGTCTCTTATCTTCTTCTATTAGTAAATGCATATAATTCTCTCTTATATTAGTAAACACATATAAATACATGGAACATCACATGTATTAAGATGCCAATGAAATAGAAGCCATTTTTATCAAGGTGTAGAGAATTGGACACATTCATCAAAGTTCATAGGACTGGAAACATTTCAAAGAAAAGACAGGATATTTGCAAAAGGATATGTTCAATTCACATGGATTACTACTCTTATTCTTTTTAGTGATTGACACCCTTTATTTTTTTCTAGAGAAGGAGAAAGGGGAGAGAGAGAGAAAGGAAGAGAGAGAGCAAGAGAGAGAGAATCAAGTTTTGGTGTCTACCATCTACACTTCTATGTTCATAGCACTATCCACAATAGCCAGAATCTGGAAACAACCAGAGTGCCCAAGAATAGACAACTGGATAAAGAAACTGTGGTATATCTACACAATGGAATACTATGCAGCTGTTAAGAAAATGAAGTTATGAAATTTGCCTAAAAATGGATGGATATGGAGAGGATCGTGTTTAGTGAAATTAGCCAGAAGGTAAAGGGCAGATATATAATGACTGCATTTACTTCACTGTCTTCCCATTGTTCATTGATTTGCTCGAGTGGGCACTAGTAACATCTCCATTAATCCTGTCACAAGCAAGTGCAACCCAAGGGCATCTACTTGCTACAGGGACAGGAGGAGCCCGAAACCATTCTTCAGGTTATGGAACTGAGGTCCATAATAGTTACTAGTCTTTGGCATAAAAAGTAAATAAAACACAGTAGCTTTCCAGGCTTTACCATGTAGGTAGTATAGTCTCAGTAGAAGGCTCTCAACCTGAGCATTTACTGATGAAGCTTAAAGGGGAAGATCAGGTTTTCTCTTGGATGGAGCTCTGAGGAACTATGGAGTCTGGATGTTGAGAATGACTAACTGCATGATGTGTGGTTTGCTCTGGCTTCTTGCCAGGCTTACTGGTGTCAGTTAAACATGTCTATAACTGTTTACTATGTATAAATGTGAAAGGAATTGGGAAGAACCTTATGCAAAATTCAGTATCCTATAAAAAATATGGCGTGGCCCCATGCAGCCAAGGGACATGTGGGTCTGGCGTGGGTGGGTCTCTCTTTTCCGGGGCAACTGGCATGGAGGCGGAGGAAAGGGCAGGGCCCAAAACTCCACTCCGAGTCCGCCAGCATGGTCTCTCCCCTGCTCATGAGAGCAAACCCTTGGAGTAATGTTGGACTCGCCCAGGGGATGACCGAGCCCCTTACGGGAGGTCAGCTCCATGGGTTGCTTCCACATGGGCCAGCCGAGCAGCACAGCTGTGGGTCTGAAGTGGATGGCTCTGGATCTCTTCCGGGGTTGCAAATTAGCTGAGTCTGGCATGGGTGGGTCTCTCTCTAACAGGGCAACTGGCATGGAGGTGGAGGAAAGGGCAGGGCCCAAAACTCCACTCCGAGACCAGACCAGCATGCATTTACTTGTGGGATATAAAAAATGCCATGATACCAATATCCAAGGCCAGACAAAACATGGATAAGGAGATCTTGTCAGTGGGTGGAATCTACCACAAGTGTGTGGAAGTCAGGGGTTAGGTAAGACAGAAGGGACCAGTGTGCTAATAATCATTGGAAATGATAATACCAGTCTAGAACTGAGCATTGAATGTAGATAATGGGATGTACATGATAATCTCTAAATGTATGTATTGCAAGCACAATGCAATACATACATTTAGAAGGAAGAAAGAGATAGAGAGAGGAGAGAGAGAGAGAGAAAGAGAAAAGGAAAGGTGCCTACCATAGAGGCAGGTTGGGGGGGGGGGAGAGGGGAGGGAATCAGGGGACATTGGTGGTGAGAAGTGGGCACTGGTGGGGGATGGGTGCTGGGACACTGTATGACTGAAACCCAAACATGAACATCTATGTAATTGCATATCTCATGGCCGTATAATAAAAAAATTTAAATGTTTTGGTATTTACGCCCTACCATTCCTATGTTAATGATTTTCTCCTGAGATCCTTGTATTTCCTCAAAGCCCCATCCCCTGTCTTTGCCTGCCATTCAGCCAACACTATCTAGACATGCACTACCACTTTCTCCCACGCAGTTGGAAGTCTGCCACTTTTTCTTGATCACATTTTATTTCCTGTGCTATTGAGATTCAAAGTCTAATACTGGGAAACAGTGGGTTCTAATGAGACAGATAATTTGCAAACTCAGAATTTCTGGGAGAGTGCATAGAATAAGTGCACAGAACAAACCCATTTAGGGCAATCAAAGAATATCTCTTGGAGAATATGTGCTTCCCCATCATTTCCTTACATTTCTACTTTCTTTTCGATTGGATTTAATTTATATTTCATTTTATTTCATCAGATTTGCTGCTTCTACCACATGCATTTAGGGAGGTATACTTCCCTGGAAACCCTTATCTTAGCTTAATGATGACTAATGGCCATCTAGGACTATTTCAAGATACTTTACTGAGCACTTTTACTTTATTAATTTTATCTTCATAAAAGTTCTGTGGAATACCATCATTACCTCATTATATGATACAATATTATATACAATCATTGTTTTATAGATATAGACACTAGCTATATGCCCCAAACTCTACCTCCCATCAAAATTCACCTCAATCATGGCCCCCTTCACATGGGACATTATATATTTTCCTTTCAGGAAGCCTCTGGGGTAGCAACTCAGCATATCAGCTTCAGAGTTCAACTGTCTGGGTAACACTGAATCCCCTTATTGGTGTGAGATTTAAATGATGTTATAAGCATTGACAACAGGTCCTAGCACATCATTAGCATATAACTCAATAATTAGCTCTAATTATATCATCAATTAGGAGGAACTCTTTTCTCTTCTAAACTCCTTTATGAGCTAGTCGCTCCTTCCCACCCTGTTGTTATTCAGACAGAGATGATGCTGTCCTTATTTTTCATCTCCCTCAGGAATCACACTGTCTTGAATGCTTTAGGGACGAGATATGTGTTGGATGAATAAATGAATGGCAATAGGCTTTACACTTAACTAGATTTCAAAATCTTTTTATGAGTGTCTTTACATTTATTTTTGTTCTTCCTCAAAGGATCACTGTCACAGCAAGCATCAATAACATCTCCATACATCTTTTACAAGCAAGTGTAGCCCAAGGGCATCTGCTTGTTCCAAGGACAGGAAGAACCTCAAACCATTCTTCAGGTCATGGATTACTGGTTTTTGCATATCAAATAAAAACGGCCTAATTCTGGTTTTTGGCATATCAAATAAAACACGGTCCATAATTACTGGTTTTTGGCATATCAAATAAAACACGGGTAGCTTGCCAGGCTTGGCCATGTAGGTGGTATACTATCAGTAAAGAGCTCTCATCTCAAGCATTTACTGATGAAACTTAAAGGGGAAAGATCAAGAACTGTATACAGTGTATAGATAAACAAAATATAATTATAATTCTTGACTGGTTGGAATTTGGGTGAGTAAAAGGTACTTAAATAGTTTTAATTTTTTTTGAGAGGACCACACATAGCTGTGCTCAGGGCTTACTTCTGGCTCTGCTCTTGGGGATCACTTCTGGCAGGGCTCAGGGGATCATATGGGGTGCTAGATACCAACCTTGGGTTAACCTGAACTCAGGTTGACCACATGCCAGACAAGTACTTGTACATTCCAGTACAAGTACTCCCTGCACTATCTCTCCAGCCCCAAAATAAACCTTTTTATTCTATGAAGCTCTTACTCATGAGAAGTCTATTATAATTTATTAGGCTATTTGTATTTTTTTGCTTTTTGGAGGGTCACACCCGACGATGCTCAGGGGTCACTCTTGACTCTTTGCTCAGGAATTACTCCTGGTGCTGCTTGGGGGACCATATGGGATGCTGGGGATAGAACCCGGGTCAGCAGCATGCAAGGCAAATGCCCTACCCACTGTGCTATAGCTCCGGACTCAGCTACATGGGGCAGAGCTGCTACCAGCTCTCCCTAGGCCCAGCTGATGAGGCACCGGGGAGGGAAGGTGGGTTCTAGCCCTGGCCTGCCATCCCAGCAGAGCCTTTCAAGAAGCCAGATGAACCCCCGCGATGAGGATCGCCATTTTCAACATCCACAGCTCGTCAGAGCTCCACCCAGCAGAAGAGCTGATCTTTCCCTATCTTGCGCCTCTGCTTTGCAGCGGTGCAGTTCATCAATAAATACACAAGATGAGAGCCTGGCAAGCTACCGTGTCATATTTGATACCTCAAAAATCAGTGACAATTAAATAGAGGCAAAAAGATACACATGACAACCCTTTAATGTATGTTCTGTAATCCATAGTCTGGAGGGGAAGGAAAAGAGAAAGAGAGAGAAATGGAAAGAAATAAAGAACCTGCCATGGAGGAGGGCTGGGGGAGGGGGAGGGAACCGGGGACATTGGTGGTGGGAGATGGGCACTGGTGGCGGGATGGGTGCTGGAACACTGTATGACCAAAACCCAAATATGAACTTTTTAATTGTATATCTTTGTAATTGTAAAAATAAAAAAATTTAAAAAAAATCAGTGACAATTATAGACGTTGTTCCTCCCATGACCTGAAGGAATGGTTTGAGGCCTTTCATATTCCTGGAGTGAACAGATGCCCTTGGGCTACACTAGCATGTGGCAGGATGTATGGAGATGTTATACTGGTGCCCGCTCGAGCAAATCAATGAACAATGGGAAGACAAGTGATACAAGTGACAAGTGATTTGTATTTTTTGAGCTACTTGACTTGTTTAAAAGTATACTGAATTAGGAGCTGGAGTGATAGCACACAGGTAGGGCATTTGCCTTGCATGCAGCCAACCCGGGTTTGATCCCTGGCATTCCATATGGTCCCCTGAGCACCACCAGGAGTAATTCCTGAGTGCAGAGCCACGAGTGACCCCTGAGTATCATCGGGTGTGACCCAAAAAAGCAAAAAAGTATACTGTCTTATATCTATATTTTAAGTATATTTATTTCTACATTTGAATTTACTAAAAATGTGATGATTTATAAATCCACATTCATGATCAATGAATATATTCTATTAATTTCCACAGAATATTATTTTGAAGGCAATTTAGCCTTTTGAAAAAAAACTGTTCATCAATAGTATTAGCTAGAGCATACTTTATAAATTGTTTCTGTTCATAGATGGCTGGAATAACTGCAGAATGCAAGCTTGCATATTTAAAGAAGGTTTCAATTTACATGCAACTGCACCCTCTTAGATTTTAAAGTCTCTGCCAAAATGCTATTGTGATTGACCTGCTGGAGATGTATTTTTCTTGACTGGGCATCCCAGTTAACACTTGATTTTCATTCACTCTTCTTCCCAGTTCATCCATCACTATACCCTATGAATTCTCCTTCTCTATTCCTTTAAATCCACTTATGACACTTTGTGTCTGAGCTGAGTCTCTTGCCTGCCGCTCTAGCCTCTGGCAGCCTCCTGAGGAAGGAGCATCCAACAAAAGAAAGCACACAGACACTGAGTTTTGCCCATGCTCGGCATCCTCTCCCACTTCTTTTACTAAAGTGGATTCTGATCTGTGCTATTACATGAACGTGTGTTTATCCACACTACAAACCCTCTATCATATCTAATCTATACATAAACACCATTCATCCGTCCTTCTACCCTGCCCACCTCCAAAACACACTGTGACTGTCTAAAGTAAATTTTGATGATAATATATGTATTAAGGAAATTTTGTCTGAAGTTATCTCTGTAACTTTATTAGCAGTAGTTAAATAATTTTGAAAACCAAAAATTTACCCATAGGAACTCTCAAAGTTCTCCCACAGTTATTATGCACTAAAAATCTCCATGCATGTAGTTGTTATTCTCATTGGTCACAACACAGCTAAGGAAATTCTATTACTTTGGAGTTGGAGGTCTGGAAATTTTCAGTGAAAGTCAGACAGAAAATATTTTAGGTTTTATGAGCCAATAGGCAATTAGTGAATATTTGGTAAGAACTTCTATTAAAAAAAAGCAAAAATATGTTCTATGCAAAAACACAATAACTGCATTTTATTAATTTGTTTGCAATAATGTTTTAAATTCTAATGATTTTGAAATGTTAATCTTATTGATAAATTCTGATAGGTATAATCCAAGTAAGTTAAAACTCTTGGGGTCCTTAATAGTTTTTAAAAGTAAAAAGGAGTTCTTAGACTAAAATAAATTTGGTAGTCACTGCATTAAATCATCACACTCTCTCTTGAGATCAAACGTCTTAATTTTCTATTTTTACAGGCAATAATAATACATGAAATTTATGAGCAATGATGCTAATTATTCAGATCAGGGTCTTAGATAGGAATCCTTATGTATGCTCACTGAGTAAGTATTTTATCCTTGTTTTAAAGATAGGAGAAGAGCTGAAAAAGATAAAAAAGTCACTGTAATATTGGTAGTGATGAAGCCTGATTCAAACTCATGTCTGTCACTGAAGCCCTTAACTTTTCTAGGAGAGAATACCTCTTGGGGAAAATGCTGCCTGCCTAAAGGCTGGCTGCCAGAGCGCCACTTCCACAGACTAGAACTCCGCCCCCTCCCCCCCGCCATCCCCTTTATCTCAGCTGCTTTACTCAAGGCCGCTCTATCCCAGGTTTCAAACCTCAAAAACCCAAAACCGCGTGGACACTAGTGTGTTCGCGCTAAATACTTTGTTTTCCAATATCCTCTATAATAGTACTAGGGTATATTTGCCACAGTATTCCCCACATCCCCTCAAAATCGGTGAACAACCATCAACAACCTTTAGTGTACCATCCAGACACACAGTGCCCAGTACACTCAGTTGCAACTTTTAACGGTCATAATGGTAAAACAACGCAGAATTCCATCAAGCTCCATTAGCGAAGCCACCTGCAATAATGATGAGCTGTATGCTCTCTCTGATAAGCAATTTCGAAGAGAGCTGTTAAGGATGCATATTGAGCTTAAGGAAGCAATGGAACACAGAGCCAATAAAATGCAAGAGGACATGAAAGAAGAAGTGAGGAAAATGGAAATGAAAATGAAAGCAGAAATAACAGACATTACAAATGAGATGGGGGGAAATGAAAAACTCATTGGAAGGCCTTCGCAGCAGAGTAACAGCCACTGAGAACAGAATCAGTGAGCTCAAAGATGAGGTGCAGAGACTTTCTCGGCAACAGCAGAAGATGGAAAAAAGACTCACAGTAAATGAACAGATAACAAGAGATAATCGAGATGAAGCCAAAAAGGAACAACATAAGGATCATTGGAGTTCCAGAGGGACAAGAAGAAAATCCTGATGAAGAAGCAACTATCAAAGCAATCATTCCGAGGAAGTTTCCAGAACTAGAGAGCGCATGCTCCCAGATTCAGGAAGCCTAAAGGGTACCATCTAAAAGAAACCCAAGTAAGAATACTCTAAGACATATCCTAATAAAAATGACAAGAACCATAGCTAGAGATAAAATACTGAAAGCAGTAAGATCAAAGAAGGAAATCACATGCAAATGAAAATACCTAAGATTTACAGCAGATTTTTCAGAAGAAACACTCCTAGCCCAAAAACAATGGTGGGATATTGTGAAAATACTCAACAAAATGAAGGCCTCACCAAGAATTTTTACCCGTCGAGACTCACATAAATAATTGAAGGAAAGATAGACAAAATTATAGATAAGCAACAGCTTAAGAACTTCATAGACTCAAAACCAACTTTAAAAAGGACTGAAGGAGCTGCTGTAAGATAAGGCAAACCCTAAAAATGCAACTAACTTATTCAAAAAAAGGCAAAAAATCCTATGACAATAATCTCTCTCAATGTCAATGGCCTAAATACGCCAATAAAGAGACACAGAGTGACACAATGGATTTAAAAACTGAATCTAACTCTGCTGCCTACAAGAAACACATCTGAACAATCAGAGCAAACAGACTCAAAGCCAAAGGCTGGAAGACAATTCTCCATGGAAACAACTCCCCCAAAAGGCCGGTGTGGCCATACTAGTATCTGACAACATAGACTTCAGGCAAGGTTAGAAGGGGCAGTGAAGGCCATTTCTTAATGATTAAGGAATGCGTATACCAGGAAGAAATTACACTCCTAAACATATGAACCCAACAAGGGGCCAGCTAAATACTTAAAAACAACTTCTAATAGACTTCAAAGAAGACAGTGACAGCAACACAATAGTAGTTGGAGACTTCAACACTGCTTTATCAATTCTTGATAGATCTACAAGAATAAAACTCACCAAGCAAATACTGGCCCTGAAGGAAGGAATGGAAGATAGAGGGCTGGTTGATATATAAAGGGTTTTTCATCCCAAAAAAGCTGAATACACATTTTTCTCCAGTGCACACGAAACAGTCTCCAAGATAGACCACATGCTAAGCCATAAAACATACCTCAATAAAATAAAAGAGATAGAAATTGCGTCAATTATTTTTACAGACCATGATGCACTGAAAATGGAAGTTAACCACATACAGAAACAGGGAGTTAAAACAAACACCTGGAAACTGAACAACTCACTGCAAACAACCAGTGGGTCACAGAAGAAATCAAACAGGAAATCCAAAGATCCCTGGAAACAAATGAAAATGAGATACCAACTATCAGAACTTTTGGGACACAGCAAAAACAGTGTTAAGAGGAAAGTTCATAACTCTGCAAGCATTCATTAGGAAGGGCCCACATAAATAACCTGCCTTCACAGCTTAAAATGTTAGAAAAAAGACCAACAAAAGAAACCCAACCAAGGAAGAAAGAAGGAAATAATAAAACTTAGAGAGGAAATCAATGAGCTGGAAACCCAAAAAAAAAACAATCCGAAAGATTAATGAAACCAAGAGCTGGTTCTTTGAAAAACTAAACAAGATTGACAAACCACTGGCAAGACTTGTAAGGACAGGGAAAGAGAGAACCCAAATAAACAGAATCAGAAATGAAAAGGGAGAAATCACAACAGAAACCACAGAAATTCAAAAGCTCATCAGAGATTACTTTGAGAGTCTATATGCCGTGAAACATGAGAACTTAGAAGAAATGGATAAATTCCTGAATTCCTATAACCTCCCACAACTGAAACAAGACCTCCGGTACCTGAATAAGTCTATCACCTTCGAAGAAATTGAAACAGTAATTAAAAGTCTGCCCAAACACAAAAGCCCAGGTTCAGATGGATTCATTAGTGAATTCTACCAAACCTTTAAAGAGGACCTACTGCCTGTCCTCTTCAAGCTCTTTCAGGAAGTAGGAGATACAGAAACACTCCCAAACAGCTTCTATGAGGCACATATCACCCTCTAACACAATGAAAGAAAACTATAGACCGATCTCCCTGATGAACACAGATGCTAAGATCTTCAACAAAATACTTGCAAACAGAATCCACAGACTCAGCAAAAAGATTTACATCATGATCAAGTAGGATTCATCCTGGGAATAAAGGATGGTTCAACATTTGCAAGTTAATCAACATAATGCATCATATCAATAAGAGAAAAAATAAAAACCATATGATCATGTCAATAGATTCAGAGAAAGCATTTGACAAGAACCAACACCCATTCATGATTAAAACCCTCCAAAAATGGGAATTGAAGGAAGCTTCCTCAAGATTGTCAAAGCCATCTACCAAAAGACCACAGTGAGTATCATCCTCAATGGGGAAAAATCGAAAGCCTTCCCCCTAAGATCAGGGACAAGACAAGGTTGTCCCCTCTCACCTCTTTTATTCAATATAGTACTGGAAGTACTTGCCATAGCAATTAGAGAAGAAAAGGGCATTAAGGGCATCCAGATAGGCAAGGAAGAAGTCAAGCTATCACTATTCGCAGATGACATGATATTATACCTAGAGAACCCTAAAATCTCTACCAAAAACTCCTAGAAATATTAGATTCTTATAGTAGAGTGGCAGGGTACAAAATCAATACTCAAAGTCAGTGGCTTTCCTATATACAAATAACGAAAGACAGGAAAGAGATATTAAGAACATGATCCCATTCACAATCGTGCCACAGAAAATTAAATACCTAGGAATCAGTTTGACGAAGAACGTAAAAGGACCTCTACAAAGAAAACTACAAAACA
>JAJIBD010029844.1:0-37095 GCA_021461705.1 Cryptotis parvus
AATAAAAAAATTCTTGCTGAGGCATTCATTTCATTTAGTTTTTTTACTATATTCCACCACTGCCTTTGGGCTTGGAGGGTGTCTTCTGAGAAGTCTGCTGAAAGTTGAATGGATGCTCCTTTGTATACAATTTCCTTCTTTGAACATGCTGCCTGAATAATTATGTCTCTGTCTATGGCATCCATTACTTTGACTAGGATGTATCTTGGAGTCTTTCTATTGGGGTCTCTTCTTGTTGGTACATGTCTGGCTTCTTGGATCTGGATGCCTTCATCCTTTAACTCGGGAACTTTTCAGCCAGGATGTTTTTAACTGTTTTAATTTCCTTGGGGTTACCTTCCTGTCCCTCTGGGACTCCGACAATTCTTTTGTTGTTCCGCCTGGCTTCATCCCATTGTTCTCTGTTCCATTGCTGATACATTTTCCGGTCTTTTTCCATCTTATGTAGTTCTCTGAGTGCTTTCTGCAGTTCATCTTCAGTCTCACTGATTCTCTCTTCTGCTGCTGTCATCCTACTTTTGAGAGCCCCTATTGTGTTTTTTAATTTCATCTACTGAGTTTTTAAGTGATGATATTTCTATTTGCATGGTTCTCATTTCTGCTCTCATTTCCTCCCGTAATTTATCGACTGCCCTATCAACTGCTTCGTTTATGTTCTCCTGTATTTTATTGGACTTCTGCTCCATTTTTTCATTGAGCTCCTTAAGCATCCTACCAATTTCTTCTCTAAATTCATTGTCAGATAGATCATGCACACCTGCATTATTTTTTGAGTCTTCAGGGTTGATTCCTTTATCTCTTCTCTTGAACTGGGGATCTGCATTGTTTCCCCCCATGTTGTTGCGGTGTTCAGGTATAGATTCCTCTAGTGTACTGTTTCTTTTTTCTTGAGGGTATAACCTTCCCTTGGTGTTAAATTTCCTAGTATTTGTATTAATAAGTAGCCACGTGAGCGGCCACCCGCCCTGCTAGCCGCACACACCAGGGAGAATACCTGAGATGGAGACAGGCCGGTGTGAGAGTTCAAAATGTCCGTTTACTTCTGCTTCCACTCGGACTTCTGGGGTTGTAGTTTCACCTTTGCCTAGGCCTGGGGCTCTACCAGGACCCCAGGCGCCTGCCCGCCGCCACCCCATTTAGGAGAGTCCATTTGTTTTTATTTTAAATTTTGTTTGTTTTTTGGTTTTAGAGAAACCTAATAGTGCTCAGGGCCTATCCTGGCTCTGCGCTCAGTGGTCACTTCTAGCGTGGTTAGAGAACTATATGGTGTGAGCCAGCGATGGAAATTTGTCCTCCACAGTGCAAGACAAGCAACATATCTACTGTACTGTTGCTCCAGCCCCTTTGTTTCTGTTTTATTTTGTTTTGGGACTACACCCAGCCAGCTCAGGTATCAGTGATCACAACTACAGGGGCCCAGGTACTACCACGTTTCCTGCTGGGGCATCAAACCCAGGTTCTCTTTTGCAGAAAAGCACTGAAGTGCTACTGGTCTTGCCCTAAAAAGTCTATTCTATTTAAAGAAAATTTATTTTCTCCTTCAACTTTCCTTCAATCTAACTAATTACACCTATAGTTTTCCAAGGTTACTATATGTAATCTGATCATCTCAGGGTTGAACATACAAATGGCAGAAACTTACAAATTACATATTCATTGCTTAAGAGCAGAGTGTGATTTGTATGTACTAGTCCTATGTCTTATTGTTCAATAGATACCACATTTCTCATACTGTGCCAAGTCCAATTATGAAACTTGTTCTCCAACAACTGACCTTGGAGCATATATAACCTCTAAACCATTAATTGATATGTAACAGCTTTAAGAATTGTGAAGGTGACTTACTTAAATAGTGAAAGGATTTTTAATGAAGTCTATATTTTCTCCCAGAAAGAAATCTAAATAAGGAAAAAAATAAAATATGAAAATTCTGCTTAAGAATACAGAAGATATTATCCCTTTTCTGCTTCATTAATATGCCATTTAAGGTTCTCTAAGAATATGCTGATCATATTTCAGAGTTTCAACTTATTCTGTAATTTCATACTCATAGATTTTTTGCATTATGTTTATGATTTTTCTGCACAAGAGTTAGTTTAATGGAAGGTTAAATTCAAAGCAATTTCTCTAACATATAATTTCAAGACTTTCACATCTATATCTCTCTTGGCTTCTTAAATCTCAAAAAAGCTCTTTTCTATATTGTCTGCTTATAAATAAGTTCTCCTTTCAAGAATCAGGGCAGATATTACTTCTCCTAAATGTACTCTATTAGATATTTTGACCCAGAATAAAATAGTTCTACTCTATACATATCTATAATAACCCCCACAACTTCCAGTACTCATATATGTTTACTTGCCTAACTCTAGGTAAACTATAATCTCTTGAGGTCAGTTATACTGATATATTTTTCAGGGTCTATCAAGATGCTTGAATCTAATGCACTATCAATTTAAAATAAAAAGGCAATTTTAATCCCATTAAATTATGATTTAAACCACTCCCCAATTTTTTAAAGTAATTCTACAAAACTGGAAAGGCCTTAAATAAACCTGCCACTGAATTTTATTTTCACATTTAAAACATTGGATAAAACCCAATCTCACTGAGTTCCTTATATTTACTGTCCATATTTTATTTCACTTCACCTGTCTTGTCTTCTCATTGTTCATCGATTTGCTCAAGCAGGCACCAGTAATATCTCCATACATCCTGTCCTGTGCTAGTGTAGCCCAAAGTCATCTGCTCACTCCAGGAACACGAAGAGCCACAAACCATTCCTTCAGGTCATGGGAATGAGGTCTATAATTGTTACTGTCTTTTGGCATATCAAATACAACACGAGTAGCTTGCCAGTCTCTGTCATGTGGGTGGTATACTCTCAGTAATAGGCTCTCATCTTGTGCATTTACTGATGAACTGTGCAGCTGCAAAGCAGCCGCGTGCAACAGGGAGAGATCAGCTTTTCTCTTGGGTGGAGCCTCTGATAAGTTGTGGAGTCCGGATGTTGAAAATGGCGGCCCTCATGATGTGGGGGTTTCTCTGGCTTCTTGTGAGGCTCTATGGGGATGGTTGGCCAGGGATAGAACTTGCCTTCCTCCCTGATGCCTCATGATCAGCTGAGCACAGGGACAGTCAGGAGCAGCTCTGCCCCATGTGTCTCATTTATGAAGTGGTAAATCTAAGTGAGCATTAAAGGGGCTAGATAGAATAAGGGTTAAGATTCTTGTCATGCACACAGCTGATCCTGATCTGAGCCTAGAACTGCAAAGAATGGCCCAATGTAACCCCCACCCACCTACCCACACCTGTCCAACACTCAACAATATCATTGCTCTGATTCACTGTATCATTGTCTTCCCGTTCATCATCGATTTGCTCGAGCGGGCCCCAGTAACATCTCCATATGTCCTGTCTCATGCTAGTAGAGCCCAAGGGCATCTACTTGCTCCAGGAACATAAAGAGCCTCAATCCATTCCAGAATGAGGTCTATAATTGTTACTGGTATTTGGCATATCAAATACAACACGGGTAGCTTGCCAGGCTCTGCCATTCAGGTAGCATACTCTTGTAGTCATTTCTAAGTCCAGCATTTATTGATGAACCATGCGGCCGCTTGCTGGGATGTGATATGCTGGTCTGCTGGGTGGAATTCTGATGAGAGAGAAGTTCAGATGTGGAAAATGGAGGCCCTCATGGAGTGGGGGGGTCGTCTGGCTTGTTGCAAGGCTCTGCTGGGGTGGCGTGCCAGGGCTAGAACCTGCCATCCCTCCTCCTGGGCGCCTCTTGAGCTTGCATGCTCAAGACCATGGGGGTGATCACAGGCAGCACACGGTACTCCCAACAGTGCCAGGTGGGCTTTGGAGGTTCTCAATACTGCTCATGTGTTGGCGTGGTCCTTGGTTTCTGACTTCTCTCACTCCTGCTCTGTTCCTCACCTTTAGGATTGCTGAGTATTCCTGGACTTTCTGGTTGACAGCTCTTATGTGCTGCCCTGTAGACTTCTCCATGCTACTCTCATGCCTCGGGACTGAATCTGCTTTCAGGTGAGATTAGCACATTTAGCACGCTTGATGCTTTAGACCGAAGTGTGGGTGGGCATTGAGATTCTCCTGCCTTGTCTAATAATTGCTCTGATTATTAACTTAAAACTTTTTGCAGTTGTGGAGGAGCACAGAGGCCACCAAAGCTACACATAATGATGCTGGGGTGGGAGCATGTGATATCAAGGAGCAAACCCACCACCTCAAACAAGTGAAGATTAGTTCTGTACCACTTGTCCATGTGAGTCATATTCCCTGCCCTTGATAATAGTATTACTGTCATGCATATAAGATCAACTCCAACTCTGAAGTAATGGATCCTCTTATTTAAGTAATTATTGAATGAGAAGCAACCATTCAATATTTATGAAGTAAAGGAAGAGGTGGATGTATTACCTTTATTTTCTCTGTGTTAGATTTCCCATTCTTGGAGTTCCTGTGTTGTATTGCATTCCTCTTGCTTAGCCTTTTCTGTTTGTTGTGGCACTTTATCACTTGATCACTTGACATCCCATTTTTCATCAATTTGCTCAAGCAGGCACCAGTGCATTTCCATTTGACCCTGTCACGTGACAGTGTAGTCAAATGGTATCTGTTTGCTTCAGGAATATGAAGAGCCTCAAACCATTCATTCAAGGACTTGACAAAGAAGAAGGATCATCTTGTAGGTGGGCAGCCATGTGATCTTTTTACATCCTGTGGGATGCAGTCAGTAATGGCTCCAGTCCAGCGGTCATCTCCAAATTGCATTACATGTCCATCCCATCTGATTTTTTGATGCCTTGGGAAACAAGACAGCATCCCTGACTCTGGAACAGCAACAGAGGTCAGAGCTCCGGATTCCTTTCCTTCTTTCACTTGAGTGAGGTGTGACATTCCAAGCATAGCTCTTTCCATTCCTCTTTGGGAGACCCAAATAGCATTCTCATCCTGCTTTCATAGGGCCCAGGTCTCTGAGGCATATTTTAGTGCAGGGAGAATGGTAGAGTTGAAGAGATGTGCCTGGAGCCGGAGGTACTTTGTCTTTTCAGTTATTTCTTCAAAGCTTTTTAAGGCATTCCATGCTGCTCTCTTCCTCCTATACAGCTCAGATTTTAGGTCGTTCATCATGTTGACTTCACGACCTAGGTACACATAGCTGCTGCATTCAGAGATGTTTGTTCCATTGAGAGTGAATAGTGCCTCTGAAACTAGTTCATTTCTCATGAACATAATTTTGTTGAGTTTCAGCTGTTGACCTATTTTATACATTCTCATTCAAAGTCAGCCAGCATTTGTGCCACTTGGCTAATGTTTGTTGTTACTAGAACGATGGCATCAGCAAAGCGGAGGTGATTTAGTTGCTGGCCATCTAACTTCACTCCCATTCCTTCCCATTCTATTTGTTGCATGATGTTCTCGAGGGTGGCGCTGAAGAATTTTGGTGAAATGGTATCACCCTGCCCAACCCCTCTTTTAACATTGATGATCACTTCTTTGTAGAATGGTGAGATCCTGGTGGTGAATCCATAATACAGCTCACAAAGGATCTTGATGTATTGGGTTTGAATGCCCTGTTTGGCTAAGGCTTCAATGACCACTTCAGTCTCCACAAAATCAAAGGCTTTTTTTAATTCAATGAACGTGAGACAGAGTGGCATCTTGAACTCCCTACAAACCTCAATGAGCTTGGTTACCATGTGGATATGGTCGATTATACTGAATCCTTTCCGGAAGCCTGCTTGCTCACTTGGTTGTCCTTTATCTAATGTTCTGCCAATCCTGTTCAAGATGACTCTAGTGAACAGCTTGTAGATGACAAACAACAGGCAGATGGGGCGATAGTTGCCAATGTCGTGTATGTCTCCCTTCTTGAACAGCAAACTGTCCTCTGGTTTTTCATTGGGAGGGCACCTTGCATTCAGACAGGTAGCGTGTGAAGAGCCGGGCCAGTGAATTGATGAGTACTGAAGGCAGATTCCTCAGGTGTTCGGGTCTGGCTTTGTCTGAACCTGGTGCTCTTCCCTTCTTTACAGACGAAATGGCATGTTGGATTTCAGAAGGGAGAACCCTGGGAATGATATATCCAGCAGAATTTGGTATGTAGGCTGGTGGATGTGGCTATCAAAGATATCAGAGTAGAAGTCATGGATAATCTTCTGATTGCCTTTCTGGAAGATGTGATAGATCCATCAGGACGTTAGAGGGCAGTCATCTTGATCTTATAGTTGGCCAAGTACAGGCGGGCTTTGTGAATACTTTTCCCAGCTTCTGCTGTGCACTATCTACCAGTAATTTACTGAAAAAGAGTACATAAAGAAAGTGGAAAATATGTTTTATTAACATAACTTTGGTTTGCAACAGTTTCCATGTTTCAGATAAATAGTTTGAGGCCTGTAAAAATGTATATATCATGCCCCCTTAAAAAGAAATAGTCCTCATTAGAGGATCTTACCTCTTCAAATCTCTTTCTCTCTCTCTCTCTCTCCCTCTTTTTATTAATCTTTTTAGGAGACTTGATCCTTTGGAGGAATATCAGACTAGATGAGCTCGGTCAAGGACATTAGTCTTTAGTTCTCAGTTCTCTCTCATAGTCCTACTGCTTTTCTCCAACATAAATGTTCCACACTTAATTTGTAAATTGTATAATTTACAATTTACAAATTTAAATTGCAAATTTAAATTTACAATTTGTTACTGGTGCCCACTAGAGCAAATCATTGAACAATGGGAAGACAGTGATACAGTGATACACTGAATTTGTAAATACTCAGCATAAACATTTTAATATAGTGAGTGAATATGGAGATGGCTTAATATGGTTGGAACATGTCAAGTGTGGAAATCAGTTACTGGGGCAAAGTAGAATAGAGTGATTGTGTGTGTTTGTGTTGTGTGTGTATGTGTGTGTTGTTTGGCTTTTGATCCACACCCAGTGATGCTCACAGTTAACTCTTGGTTCTGTACTCAGATATCACTTTGAGATGAGCTTAAGGGACAATATGGGGTGTAAGGAACAAACTTGGGTTGGGCATGTGTTACTAATCCAGCACCGGGAAAAATGATTTTTAAGAATAACTGAAAAAATAGGTAAACTTGTGTCACAGATGAGAATAATTTTGTTATGGGACTCATTTTATTCTCCTCATATAAAAGTTTCCTTACTTCCACTAAGCTTTTATTATCTATATTCCCTTCATGGGAAGTGTAGATAAAAGTCTGCATGACACGTTCTAAGGGGAACCAAGTGAGAAGAGATGGTATATATAACAGAATGGAGAGACTCAATATTTTCTATCTCTACTTCAACTTTGGAAACCAGAGTAATACTTTTGAGGCAGGGAGCTCACCATCATGCTGCAACTCTGGGTTAAATCCCACGTAGTTTTCCAAGGCCCCACAAGGAGTGATACCTGAGCACATAACCATGAGTTAGCCATGAGTAATGCTAGGTGTGGCCTAAAACTCAAACTTTGTTCTCTTATTTCCAGTTTGGACCCTCTCACTTCAACTATAATTTTGGACCCTATACCAGATATCCTAAGTTTTTGGTCTCTGTAAAAGTATTCTCTTAGGATTCTATCAGGTTCAGAGAAGAGTCATCATCTGGATTTCCACTAGAGTACCAAAGGACTCTATGGTTCCATCTTTAATCACTATCACTATCCTATCACTATCACTATCCTATCACTATCCTCCCATTGATCATCTATTTGCTAGAGCGGGCACCAGTAATATCTCCATATGTCCTGTCTCATGCTAGTAGAACCCAAGGGCATCTATTTGCTCCAGGAATATAAAGAGCCTCAAACCATTATATTAGGTCATTGGAATGACCTAATATAATTGTTACTGGTATTTGGCACATCAAATAAAACAGGGCAGCTTGCCAGGTTTGCCATGAAGGTGTGGTATATATGTATATATAAAACTATCTTTATCTTTAATAAAACTTTCAAAAATTTCTCTTATTCAAAACAGAACTTCTAGATGTTACCAGTACCTAAACCTTTTGGAGACCGTAATTAACTGATTCAGCTTCACCAACTAACTACCAGTTTAGTATTCTGCTTTCTTAGGTAGAGACTATGACATTCAACTTCTGCTTTGTAATTTTAAAATAATATGATTATTGTCTCGGTTTAATTGTGCTTTTGTAAATGTAAATCATAAAAAAGCTCTTTTTCTTTCTGAGGTGCATAGGAAAATAGTTAAAATTAAATTATCTCCTAAATTCATGACTTTTGCCTAAACATCTTATATAAAAACCACTATAATTAGCCCAGAACATTTGTAAAGAAATTTAGGGGTCAAAACCTTGAAATTGTATCAATGTGTTTTAAAAAAGTTGCTTTTCTGCCCCATGCATTTTCCATACTACACCAAAGTAAAATGAAGACATTTTATCACATTTTGTGCATAAATATGTATATCTTCCATAGATACTTTTAAAAATGATCTGTTTTAATCTGCTAATCTGAATAATTTCATAGCAAGCTAAAATGACATAACCAGGTCTCTTTGCACTATTAAGAATAAGCATATTAAAGTGGAAAATTTTGAGTCACAGGAAAATTTCTTTTGCTGTACCATACAGTATTACTCTCTTTAAAATGTATTTATGAGGTGCCAGCTGTTAGTTTCAATTTTGTTTCTCATAAAATGAAGGACATATATTCATAACCCTGCAATATAAAGTGTTACAGATATATAAGATGGCTGACAGTGCAAAATTTCCATGGGTTTTGAATATTTACATTTAGTACAAACAGAACTTATCTCTCAGGTACATTAGTCACATGTTCCAGTTAACATTATTGCTTTGGAGTGATAGATTTAGATTCTGAAAAAAGTTACATTATGCTAATAAGACTTGTAACCACAAAACTACAAATGTAAAAGTCAGCGGTAATATTGTGGTCTTTAAAATTAGCTAATTCATATAAAATATCAATGAATAAATAAACCATTTTTGTTATCTAAAGATCATGCAAAAATTTATTTAAACTTTTTTTTCATTTTAAAGAGATTGAACTGACTGAAAATGGCACCATGGGAAGCAACCATTTCTAGTGTTCCAAATTTTTATCAATTTCATCTAGCAAAAACATATTTTGTTGTTGTAGGCTGCAACCAGCAGTGCTCAGTACTTGCTGCTGGCTCTGTGTTCAGGGATCAATTTTGTCAAGATTTGTGGGACTATATAGAAAGTTTGATGCCTTCTCTTGGGCGGAGCTCTGACAAGCTGTGACAAGCTGTGGAGTCCGGATATGAAAATGGCTGCCAACATGGTGCTGAGGTTCCTCTGGATTCTTCCGAGGCTCTATTGGGATGGGGTCCCAGGCCAGAAGTCACCAACCCTTCCAGACACCTCATAATCAGTGGAGCACAGGGAGCACATTTCAACAAAGGCATCCAAACTCAGATGGGCTGGACATGTAATGCAACTCAAAGATGAGCGCTGGACTAGAGCCATTACTGATTGGATCCCATGGGACATCAAAAGATCATGTGGCCACCCACCTACAAGATGGTCAGACTTCTTCATCAAGACCCTGAATGAACGGTTTGAGGCTCTTCATATTCTAGGAGCAAGCAGATGCCATTGGGCTACCCTGGCATGTGACAGGGACAAATGGAAACATTACCGGTGCCAGCTCGAGCAAATCAATGAATAACGGGATGTCAAGTGATCAAGTGGTATATAAAGTTGTACTTTTCTTTTGTGTCTTCTTTAACTCGAGAGTAGAAACACTTAGAATGTTATTTTCACTGTATCACTATGTCACTGTCTTCCTGTTCATCATTGATTTGCTCGAGCAGGCACCAGTAACATCTCCATATGTCCTGTCTCATGCTAGTAGAGCCCAAGGGCATCTGCTTGCTCCTGGAGCATAAAGAGCCTCAACCATTATACTAGGTCATGAGAATGAGGTCTATAATTGTTACTGGTATTTGGCATATCAAATACGACAAAGGGTATTTTATTTGTGGAAAACAAGGTAACCTGAGAATTACTCTTTTGGGGGAGGGCATTTTGGGTCACACTCGGAAATTCTCAGGGGTTATTCATGGCTCTGCACTCAGGAATTATTTCTGAAGGTGCTCAGGGGACCATATGGGTGCTGGGGATTGAACCCACGTTGGCCATGTGCAAAGCAAATGCCCTACCCTCTGTGCTGTTGCTCCGATACCCTGAATGCCTATTTTCTGAAATTTATATTTCTGTAAATGCAGAGTTAAATGAAGGAAGAAGGAAATGCAAGGACTATAGAAGAGTGTAGTGCCTACTGTGTATGCTTTGTGCGCTGCTGATTCTGCAAGTCCACAGAACTACTGAAAAGTTGATTGAGAGTTCAAAGGTGACTCCTAGGTCTCCAGAGCACTACTTGAGAAACCCCACCTAGAAATAAAGAAGGAAATATAATTATAATTAGCACAGAATTATTAGAAAAGAAATATTTCAAGATGTATTTAAGATGTGCTGATGTTTGTAAGGATATTATAGGACTCAAATGCCACCTGTTTTCTCTGTAGTTAACAAGATTTCTCATTTAGAAACCTTTCCCAGTTTCTCAGAAGCTGGTAATCTGTTCTTTTAAACTGCTGGCTTCTTTTGAATACAAAATCTCAACATCTTGCCATTATTTGGATTTCTAACTCAATCATATTTAACACTAAAAAAAGCAATCGGGAGGCATTTCACTTCATTTTCTACTGACACCATTATGCTGTGAATGATGACTTAGTTCTGAGATCTGAGCTGAGTTCTGAGCTACTAATGTCTCATATTATCAAAAATAATCAAAGAGAGAGAAAATGTTTTGGAATGTGCTAAAGAACTATAAAGCAAAGAAGATAGCAAATAGATTTCCAAACCAAAGAGTTATTTTATTAAATTACCCACAAAATTATTGAAGTTAAAGAATATACAGGTATACTGCTTTTCAAACTAAAATTTGTAACAGGGCATTGTGATTGATATGTTTTCAATAAGTTATGCATCATTCACAATCCTAGTTCTCTAAGAGCTTTTAGTAACGCATATTAGATAAATGAAATATTCATCTTTTACCTCAAGTCCACATGTATCTCCTAACCTCAAGAGCTTGAAAAGAATTTTGTTCATCCTTATCAACTCCTTTGTGTGACTTCAGTTTTTCATACTAAGGATTCTTTTCTTTCAAGGATATTTTGGTTTAGAAATAATTAAGCATAACATGGGAAACATTGAATAGCTTATGAAAGCAAATACAGAGTACAAGTTATAATACAAAGCAAATATAAAATCTGAACGATGTATTCTTTAGAACAAGTGAAGTTATAAAATATTCCATCAATTATTTCATTTTGCTATAGATGGAAAATTAATTTTCAATGACCAGAGAAGGGAATTTTGCTCATTTGACAAATATTTTAAATCTTGTATCTTTTATTTTGTAGCTTATGGAAAATTTTTCAGTGTATTTGAATGTGACTCTTCTAATTGCATGTATAAATTATTTAATGCTTATGTTATAGTAGTTTTGAGGTCTTATTTATTTTTGAATTGCCAAGAATCAAATCACTTGTATCACTTGTCTTCCAGTTGTTCATCAATTGGCTCAAGTGGGTGCCAGTACCCTCTCCATTTGTCCCTATCTTGTGCTAGTGTAGCCAAGAGCATCTGCTCGCTCCAGGAACAAGAAGAGCCTCAAACCATCCGTTCATGTCATGGGAATGAGATCTATTATTGTTACTGTTTTTGGCATATAAAATACAACATGGGTAGCATCTGGCCAAGAATCAAAAGCAGATTTTACACACAACAGAGCAAGTGCTGTACCAATGAGCTATGTCCTGGAGTCTTGTGAAAATGAAGTAATAAAACTTAAGTTCAGAGTACTCTTTTATGCTAAACACTATTAGTAATATTCATATTCCCAATTCTTTGTAGTTTCTAGACTGAATGACTTCCGTGATTAAAGACAATTTTGAATGAATCTCAACAATATCAAGGTGATAATGATGTAAGTTAGAGAATAAAAAACTGTGCTTATAATATCATTACTCAAACATTGAAAAGTTTCTAGAAGCTGTTTTAATGCTCCCATTAACATGTAAATAAGATTAGTCAATTTCAGGAGCTAAAAATGAGCTTGAGTAAAGTTTTAGAACTAGTTACAGAGTTTCAAAGTGTTCAACCACAAGGAGACCAAAGTCATCACATCTTCTGAAGTGTTCAGAACACTCTGACTGAAACCAGGGATAAGGATACTGCTACTTGGGGCCAAAGTGATAGCCCAGCGGAAAGGGCGTTTGCCTTGCACGTGGCCACCCCATGCCGCCCGGGTTAGATCCCGGCATCCCATATCCCATATGGTCCCCGAGCACCGCCAGGAGTAATTCCTGAGTGCAGAGCCAGGAGAAACCCCTGAGCATTGCTAGGTGTGACCCAAAAAGAAAATAAATAAATAAATAAATAAATAAATAAATAAATAAATAAATAAAGGATGCTGCTACTGAACACACTTTTGAATCACTGATAAGAAAGTGTTAAGTCAAAGTGAAGTATTCTTTTCTTTGGCTATTATATATAACCAATGGGTCTAATCATCAACATATGGAACATCAAACACATTTTTTCTTTCTGTTGAATAAAAGGTGGAAAGCAATTAAGTTGCTGTAACTATTTGTAATTATTTCTAAGCCTGTCAAATTTTACTAAATCAGTGTTTCATCATCATGCCAATTTAATTGCTTCATCAAATATTTGATTGATGTTACAAAAACAACTATTTCTCAAGAGTATTTGAGAAAACTAAATATTCAGAGATTTGGGCTTGTTGCATTGATATCATGCGAATGTAAACTATTATTTGTGAGCTTTACAATCATAAAATGTCATCTGCCCTTGCTGGTTCTTTTAATTATAGCTTATGGTTGATGTATAATATGATGCCATTTGAAATGAAAAATCTGCTGGTTCTTGCTTCATTCTCTACTAAATCAGAACATCTGTTTTTAAAGATAGTTCTTCCCTTTAAACCATACTGGTTCACTCACACACTTGTGGTTAAACAGCCAATTGTTCAAACATTTACCTTGCTCTTGGCTATTATAACAGGTTGTCATTATTCATAGCTTGACTTTTTTAATTCTCTAAAACAGTTCTTTATAAACTGAAGACTGAATGTACTTTAATCACTTGCACACTTTGATTTATTGTGTCTGAAATGTGCCTGAGACTATTCATTTCTAATAGGATTCCCAATAATTCCAATACTGATGGTCCATCAGTATTTGATTTAAAAAAATCTTAATTTGAAAACTAAGATTCTCCCCTTTAGCTCTTTCCATACATAACCAGATTTATTAATATAATATGTATAATATATTTCATGGTAGACATAGTTAATAAAATCTTAAAACAATAATAAATGACAGTTGTAAAAACTATATTAGTCGTTAAATATTTAAATAAATTTGTTTTGCATAAGAGATATGCTCCTTGGCACTTGCCTTAGTGATATATTTAGGGCTTTGATCCCAAAGGTAAGGACAATTAATCCAAGCAAAGCAAATGAGATAATAGCAAATTAAAGTGCTTCTGCATGAAAAATATTGACCAAAGAAAGAAAAAAGATACCTTTGAAGGGAGCAAATGTTTGCAAATCATACAAGTGGCAAGGGATTTATTTTCAAAGTTATATGATTTACTTAAATAACTCATATGATTCAACAAAAAATAACCCAGCTAAATATGGTCATAGTAGGGAAGAAATAGAATAAAACTAGGATGTGAAAATATAGTGATGATGATGATGGAGGGAAGCAGACAATTGGTGGAAGATGTGGTGCTAGAATGCTTTATGCAAGCAACCCTACCATTAACAGTATTTTTTGTTTTGTTTTTTGGTCATACCCGGCGATGCTCAGGGGTTACTCCTGGATCTTCCTCTCAGGAATTACTCCTGGCATTGCTCAGGGATCATATGGGATGGCGGTGATTGGACCCAGGTCAGCGCCCTACCCACTGTGCTATCGCTCTGACTCCCATTAACAGTATTTTAAACCATGAAGCTTTAAATAAAATTGACTTTTTAAATGGGCAGAATATCAGAATCGTCACTTTTTCAAATAAGACAAACAGATGGCAACAAAAAATATGCTCACTGTCTCTTATCATTATTAACATGCAAACCAAAAACTATATGCAACAACAATTTACAAAAGTAATATTGAAGTATTAAAAAAATTTGAAAAGAAATAATGAATTATCCAAAAGGCAATAAATAATGCTGGAGAGGATGCAAAAGAGAAGAAATTTTTTGTATACAAGAGTTTGGTGGAATATGACTGTTACAGCCATTGTAGAAAGCTGTATGGAGATAAATACACAAAATTAAAAGTTAAAATTCTATGTGCTCTAGTATACGACAACTTGGTATTTTATAGTGTAAGATAAAACCAGTGCCTAGCAGAATGGAAAGGGGGTAGAAAGGTGGGCATAAGCACTATTCACAATAGCCAGAACCCGGAACAACCAGAGTGCCCAAGAACTGGTGACTGGATAAAGAAACTGTGGCACATCTACACAATGGAATACTATGAAGCTGTTGGAAAACGAGGTTATGAAATTTGCCTATAAATGATGGGCATGGAAAGGATCATTTTGAGTGAAATTTGCCAGAAGGAAAAAGACAGATATAGAATGACTGCATTTATTTGCATGACATAGATATATACACCTATTAAGATACCAATATCCAAGATCAGGCAAAGCATGGATCAGGAGGTCTTATCAAAGGTGAAAATTACACAAACGTGTGGGAATCAGAGATTAGCTAAGACAAAGGGAACAGAGTGATAATAATTGTTGAAAATGCTAATACCAACCAAAAACTAAGCATTAAATACAGGCAGTAAGATACACACGATGACCTCTAAATGTATGTATTGCAATCCACGATGTGTAAGAGAAGGAAGAGAGAAAGAGAGATAGAGAAAGAGAAAGAGATAATAAACCTGCCATAGAGGCAGGCTAGGGGAGGAGGGAGGAATTGGGGACAAGGGTGGTGGGAAATGGGCACTGGTGGAGAGATAGGTGCTGTAACACTGTAAGACGTAACCCAAATATGAACATCTTTGTAATTGTATATCTCACGGTGTCATAATAAAAATATTAAATTAAAAAAAAAAGAAAGGTAGGCACACGGCATGAATGAGGTTAATTGCCTGGTGCAGAATGTAATTATATTTTCAGTCCTAAATTTAAAGTGGTTTATAATGATGGTGAGAGAATAGCATACACCTGAAATTATGTAAATAATTATATAAAGTATATAAGTCATTGTTTTGAGGTTTTTGCTTACTTGGGGGCCATCATGAGGGATGCTAGGACTTCCTCCTAAGTCTGCACTCAGAGATCATGCCTGGCAGGATTCTAGGGTTCATTTGTGACTCCTGGTGCCCAGGATTAAACCAGGGCTAGCTATGTACAAGACTAGTGCCTTATCTGCTGTATCATCTCTCTGCCCACCAATACAAGATCAGTTCCCAGACATTTTGGAAATAAAATGCACTTGGAGGAAGTATGTTGACCATTTCTGCTTGATTTCACATGTTAATAAAGAGAATAGGAAAGTATGCTTTCTATTATATTTTCATCAAAGAAATGAAAAAGCAATTCTGATATAACTATTTTTCTTTTATATTATTTTTATATTATAACATTTAATAGCTTTGTGTATATTTAAAACATAAATTCTCAAAAAGTTAAAAAGTGATCAATGCAGTGTCATTTTAAAAAATTCTATCCTCCAAAGAAAACAGTAAAGCTCTCAAATAGGCTTGGGCATAGGACTGCATCACAGAGATGTTAACATCTAACCTGCTTTGGTCAGATGGCTCTGGGCTAGGAGTCTTACTGGAATACCCCAAAGTTAGTTTGTATACAGTATCCAGATACTCATTCCCTATCCGAGAGAGCATTTAGGTATCATGGTGAATGCCAACTTTGGAGAGGAATTAAAGGGAATTTGTCTCTGATGGAGTAAAGGAAGATCACTATCACTATCACTATCTTCCTGTTAATCATCTATTTGCTAGAGCAGGCACCAGTAATATCTCCATATGTCCTGTCTCATGCTAGTAGAACCCATTGGCATCCACTTGCTCCAGGAACATAGAGAGCCTCAAACCATTATATTAGGTCATGGGAATGACCTAATATAAATGTTACTGGTATTTGGCATATCAAATACTACACGAGCAGCTTGCCAGGCTTGCTGTGCGGGTGACATACTGTTGTAGTCACCTCTAAATAAAGCATTTATAGATAAACCACGCGGCCACTGCAGGCCGCGAGACTGGGCTGTGATAGTCTGGTCTGCTGGGTGGAGTTGTGAAGACAAAACAGAAGTCTGGATGTGGAAAATGGCGGGCCCCATGGAGTAGTTGAGGGTGGTCTGGCTTGTTGTGAGGCTCTGCTGAGGTGGCAGGCAAGGGCTAGAACCCGCCATGCCTCCCGGGTGCCTCATGAGCAGCTGGGCACAGGGAGAGCAAGGAGCAGCTCTGCCCCATGTCTAAGAGTCTCTGGTTCAGCATACCTGGGCCGGATTGAAAAGAAACTGCTGCAGGGTGGGTGTGGATGATCTGGGCTGTGATAGTCTGATCTGCTGGGTGGAGTTGTGACAAGAGGGAAGTCCGGATGTGGAAAATGGAGGGCCCCATAGAGTAGTGGAGGGTGGTCTGGCTTGTTGTGAGGCTCTGCTGGGGTGGCAGGCCAGGGCTAGAACCTGCCTTGCCTCCAGGGCACCTCACGAGCAGCTGGGCACAGGGAAAGCAAGGAGCAGCTCTGCCCCATGTCTAAGAGTCTCTGGTTCAGCATACCTGGGCCGGATTGAAAAGAAACTGTTGCAGGGTGGGTGTGGATGATCCGGGCTGTGATAGTCTGGTCTGCTGGGTGGAGACCAGATGGATTATGATGGAGAAGAATATGATGCTAAAGCACATGAACAAGTCAAGGGGGGCATTTTCTATACTGTCCAACCTAATAGCAGAAGCCACCCTGGAGCAGTTAAGAAATTATGCTTTCCACCAGGATTAGTTCCTGAGTGCAGGTTTTGATCATTTACCTTTTATGCTGACCATTGGCAGATTAATAATGGTCACCAGCATAACTATTCTTGCTGTTTTGCAATTCTTTTGTGGGAGAGCACTTGGTGCCTCTTCTACTGTGGTGTGGGTATTAATGAATCTTTTTCCTTCTTGAGTGTTCTCCTGAACCAGTTATTTTTTGAGACAGACTAAGCTAAGGCATGTAATTAGCAGAAGAAATTATGACTTTTATTAACAGAGGTGAATTAACTTAAGAGGCTATGTGTAGTTTATTATTGACCCCAAGTGTTCTGTGTCTGGTTGGCTTGTAACTGCTGCCTCTATAGCATACATTTTTTTGAAAATGGCAGACCAAAGAGGCTTAAATCAAGAATTGGGGTATTAATAGTTTGGAGCAGGAAAGAGTGACTCTAATAAAAACTTCCTTAGAGCCCAACAGTCCCTTAACCCCTGAACCAGGAAGATTTCTTCCAGCAGTCTGGTCTCAGCTAATCCTCCTGGGACTGGCTCATTGACTTGCTGGAAGGAGGGAGTCATCTGTGCATCGCTGCTGGAGTCTGGGAGCAAACCAATCATGCATCCTTCCTCTGACACCAGCTCTGACTATCCTGGCATCCCTGGGGCAGGTCTCCCTCGGGCAGGTCACCTCATGCTGTTCTGTTTTATCCTAAGAGGCCAACGGCTTTAAATTCCGGCTCAGCTCAGTGTGCAAAACAGTACAGTGATGGCAAGGTGAAGTCCTCCAAGTACTTCAGTTTTTTGTAAGAAGTTAACAAATAAATATAGGTCTCCTATTAAAACAAAATAAAATAAAATCAGATTGTTATGTTCTTTACATTAATTGTTATACTTGTGAATAGTCATAGGAAAGGCGGTAACATTTTTGATCACATAATTACTGACCAAAGAAGAAATAATGTGGATATACTGCTATTAGATATATAATCCAACTCTAAAATAAATAAATTCATTGAATTTTAACTTAAAACTGAAAACACCTGCATAAAATACAACCTATTGCCCTCATTATGTGACTCAAGATTTTTTTGCCAGTTTTTCATTTATTTTTAATAATGCTAATGATATTTAAGATGTGTGAAGTAATATAAGTGCAAAATTCCCCTCAAGGCAACAAACATTCTACCTAATATGGAAAACTCATATTGAAGAAATTCTCTTTTAATCATAACTAAATTCATGAAATTAACAAAAATTAAGATAAGCCACATCAGTAAAATTTTTAATAGTCTTGATATTTTCAAAAATAATTACTGGGCTATTTTAAAATTAGTAAATAAACGACTCTGTCGAACATTAAATTAAAAAAAATACTGTCAATAGAAATCGTAACAAAATTCTTTTATGGCATTAAAATAAAAGAAACGTTATCCAATTTCTGTCATGCCTGACTTAAATTATAGAATCTGTCTTTTCTGAGACAGACAGAAAGCAACTAGGAGAAGGGGTCAAGGGGCTTCAAGGACATTGGTGGTGTAAAGGAGTGATATAGCTAAATATCCAAACTACAGAGACAACGACACTAAAAACAAGAGATCCAAATGGCAAAAAACAAACTTAAAAGGTGCTTTCGAAGAGGCTGGCATGAAATGGTGGGAGGCAGGCGGGAGCCTGGCAAGACTGATGAAGACGACACTGGAGGTGGGAGTGGCTATGGTACATAGTATGTCTAAAAGCCAACTATGAATAGTTTTGTAAGTTATGTGGCTTTAGCAATTTTTAATCTCCCTTTCCTAAAGATAGAGTCATCCTGATGTAAGTAGAGCCCTCAGCTACTTACCTACCATTTATAGATGATAAACTTTTTAAAACTGAAATATGCCATTAGTATATAACAAGCAGTAATTTCAGTATTAATCATATGTAACTATAAAACAGTATTGTTATATTTCCTAGTGGTAGAAAAAATGTGTTAAAGTGACAGGTGTTAAAATATATGTAAATATATATGACTAGCAGTCCTGTAACAAAAGAGCTTGGGGTTGAGGCTCAACAGGGAGTTTTTCCGGAAAGACTATAAAATTTGTTGAGCCTCTGAGTAAACTCCATCTGTAGCTCTAGATTTCAATATCTTTGAAATTCTGACTATAATATATAAGCTTCTAGAAAATATCCCTTTTTATTTACTTAAAATATTTAATAATAATTTCTTTATATGTGATGTTAAAAAGTTTCAACCATCCTGTTTTTTTGTTCTCTTTCATAAAGCGACTAGTGACAAAGTATAACCTCTTTAAGATCTAATGCAGAGAAGTATATAAATAAAGAGATTACATAGGAAACATTAGGAAATTGTATCAAAGAAAATGAGATGGTCCTTAATAAATTGAATTAAAGACCAGTTGCATGAAACATGGGAAGATACCATTGTTGACGACATCAATGAAGAATACAACCAACTGGTTCAGCACCTCCATGATTGTGCGAAGAATGCCAAGAGAGAGAAAGACACAAAAGGACACCTGTCTTAAACTCTCGAGCTCATACGCCAACATGGCAAGGCGTGAACCTCAGGAAACCAAATGCTAACATCCAAGCTTGCAAAGCAGTGCAGAGAAGCAATAAAGAAGACCTCAAAGAGAGAAGAGCAGAGATACTGGAAGACGCAGGAGAAGCGGGAAAAGAATTCCCACCGCCCTCCTGTCATTCGCCAAATATAAGACCAAGATGACTGCCCTCCAATGTCCTGATGGATGCCCTCCTTCGTCCTGATCACATCTTCCAGAAAGGCAATGGAGAAGATAACCCATGACTTCTACTCAGATCTCTTTGATAGCCACGTCCACCTGCTCACATACAAAATTCCAGGACATATCCAGGATGGAGATGTCCTTCCCAACGTTCTCCCTTCTGAAATCTGACATGCCGTTTTGTCGGTAAAGAAGGGAACAGCAGCAGGCCCAGACAAAGTAAGACCCAAACACCTGAGGAATCTGCCATCAGTACTCATCAATACACTAGCTTGGTCTTCACACACTACAAGTCTGAATGCAGGTGCCCTCCCAATAGAAAACCAGCAGAACAGTTCTACTGTTCAAGAAGCCGAGACATTCATGACATTGGCAACTATTGCCCCATCTACCTGTTGTCCATCATCTACAAGCTGTTCACTCGAGACAACCTTATCAGGATTGGCAGAACACTAGATGAAGGACAACCATGCGAGCAAGCTGGCTTCAGGAAAGGATTCAGCGCAATTGACCATATCCACATGGTAACCAAGCTCATTGAGGTTTGTAGGGAGTACAAGATGCCACTCTGTCCACGCTCATTGATTTAAAGAAAGCCTTTGATTCTGTGGAAACCAAAGTGGTCATCAAAGCCCTAGCCAAACAGGGCGTTCAACCCAATACATCAAGATCCTTCATGAGCTGTATTACGGATTCACCACCAGGATCTCACCATTTTACAAGAAAGATATAATTGATGTCAAAAGAGGAGTTCAACAGGGTGATACCATTTCACCAAAAAATCTTCAGTACACCCTCGAGAACATCATGCAACAATTAGAATGGGAAGGAATGGGAGTGAAGATAGGACGGTGCAACTACACCACCTCCGCTTCGCTAATGACATCGTTCTAATAACACCAATCATTAGCCAAGTGGCACAAATGCTGGCTGACTTCGGCAGAGAATGTGGAAAGATAGGTCTACAGTTGAATCTGAAGAAAACTATGTTCATGAAAAATGAACTAGTTCCAGAGGCCTCTTCCACTCTCAATGGGACAAACATCTCTGAATGCAGCAGTTATGTGTACCTAGGTCGTGAAATCAACATGATGAACGACCTAAAACCAGAGTTGTGCAGGAGGAAGAGAGTGGCATGAAATACCTTCAAAAACATCAAAGAAATAACTAAAAGGACAAAGAACCTCAAGCTCTGGGCACATCTCTTCGACTCCACCGTTCTCCCTGCATTAACATACGGCACAGAGACCTGGGCCGTACGAAAGTGGGATGAGAATACTATTCAGTTCTCCCAGAGAGGAATCAAAAGAGCTATGATTGGAATATTAAGCCTCACTCAAGTGAGAGAAGGAATCTGGAGTTCTGCCCGCCACCGCTGTTCCAGATTCAGGGATGCTGTCTTGTTTGCCAAGACATGGGAAATCAGATGGGATGGACATGTAATGCGATTTGGAGACAAAAGCTGGACTAGAGCCATTACTGACTGGATCACACAGGATGTCAAAAGATCACATGGCCGCCCACCTACAAGATGGTCAGACTTCTTTGTCAAGATCCTGAAAGAACGGCTTGAGGCTCTTCATGTTCCTGAAACAACCATATGCCATTTGGCTACATTGGCATGTGATAGGGGCCAATAAATTTTTACTGGCACCCGCTCGAGCAAATCGATGAATAACGGGATTCAAGTGATCAAGGGAAGAAATTAAATCCCAGTAGTAGATTTGACTGCATATTTTAGTGAATTTCAGTATATGTTACCTCTGTATTGGCAGTCGTGGCTGAGACATCCCTGCCACCTCAGCCAGCAACACCAGAAGAAAAACACTCAGACCCTCAGCTGCGCTGCCAGTTTTAGATAATACTGGAAGTTAGGAACCAGGTTCTTCCCATGATCTTTCACGTTCATATGCTGTATACAGTTCTAGGCAGGTTCTCGCCGTGGCATGTCATTCCAATGAGTCTAGCAAGAAGCCAAGGGAACCCCCACACCATGAGGTCAGTAATTCTCAACATCTGGACTCCACAGCTCCTCAGAGCTCAACCCAAGAGAAAAGCTGATCTCTCCTCATTGAGATTCATCAGTAAATGTTCAAGATAAGAGCCTAGTACTGAGAGTATCTCACCCACACAGCAGAGCCTGCAAGCTACCTGTGTTATATTTGATATGCCAAAAACCAGTAACAATTACTGACCTCATTCCCATGACCTGAAGGAATGATTTGAGGCTCTTGGTGTCCCTGAGTGAACAGATGCCCTTGGGCTACACTTAAGTGTGACAGGACATATGGAGATGTTACTGGTGCCTGCTCGAGCAAATCGGTGATCAATGGGATAACAAGTGATACAAGTGATACAAGTGATTTTAGTGAATTATGAAAATATAAGTCAGACATAGAACTCATGCCACAGTGTGACTAAGGTACAAAAAATTCATTTAACATGTTGCAGCTAGGCATAATACCAGTGGCTCTCATTTGGATGTGGGATGTGACTCACCAACTGCAAATTGTAAAGATGGCATCAAGATATTTTAAGCTTACAGTCTTTATAAATATAATGATTAAAAGGTAAAACTTGTCTTCTAACACAATCAACCTAATTTTTTCCCAGTATGAACCCTTGTTCTCCCTTGACATGAATTTCTCTATTTCTCTTTCCCTCTCTCTCCTCCAATGTCTCCTAATTTCTTTCAATAAAACTATTTTATTTCAATAATAAGAAGAATATAAAACCTTTATCATTGAATAATAATAATTTTTATACTTTCTTGGGAGTGGAGGGTAGCAGTGCTGCATACTTCTAGTTTTGGAAAACCATTTGTTGCTGAGAATCAAATATGGGCCACGTGCAGTCTAGCCTTATAACCTAACCACATTCAATCTCCTGACCCAAGTATAATAAATTTTAAAAGATAGACTATAGGCATTAAACTGATTAGAGAGACAGTACAGCAGAAGGGCCGTTTTCTTTGAGTGTAGCACCAAGAGTTCACAGCACCCCTTGGTCTCTTGAGCAATACCAGAAGCAAACCTTGTGCCAAGAGTCTAGAGAAAGTTCTAAGAACTGCAGTGTGTGACCCCAAAAGAACACAAATTACAGGCATTATAAAAATTTACTTATTTTTACATCATTTTGTGGAGAAAAAGTTATCTAATTTATATCATTTTATACTTTATCTGGAAATCTTAATAAACATTATTTTTATAAAATTTAATATACCTCTAAATGAAGTCATTGGCTAGAAAACTTTTTCAGATATAGGGATCTTGGAAACATTTTTCTGTATTAGTTGATATTGAGTAATTGGCACAATCATGCCCAATACAGATTGAGGGTTATAATTCAATGATGTCTGTAGATATTCAGTTATGTTACTTATGTCTGTGACTATAAGAACCTGGTATATTTCCTGAGAGTCTTGCAATGCATGTATATGACCTTAAGTAATTACCCCAAAAAATCTATATGATAAAGAGTCCAACATAAAGATACATTCAAATGGTTACAAGCTCTCGTTTGTTATAAACTTATAAGAGAAAGTAATAAATTTAAGAAATTTGCCTTCAGATTAGAAAGTACTTTTCAAATTAATTTTCTTTAAAGCCAATAGTAAAATTTAGGTCTTAAAAATAAGAACAACTGTTGTCAAGCACTTGTGGTACAAGTCATTTATTTATGTTATAGAATTGATTTTCTCTTGTGGGTTGCATAATTTTGCTATTTATATATGGAATATTTTATGAAATATTTTTAAGAATATTTTACTTATAAAAGGAAATTTAACTACTTCCAGAGGCCCCATTCACTCTCAATGGAACAAACATTTCTGAATGCAGCAGTTAAGTGTACCTAGGTCGAGAAGTCAACATGAGAAGTAACCTAAAACCTGAGCTGCACAGGAGGAAGAGAGCGGCCTTCAAAAGCATCGAAAAAATAGTTAAAAAGACAAAGAACCTCCGGCTCCTGGCACATCTCTTCAACTCCACGGTTCTCCCTGCATTAACATACGCCTCAGAGATCTGGGCCCTACAAAAGCATGATGAGAATGCTATTTGGGTCTCCCAAAGAGGAATCAAAAGAGCTATGCTTGGAATATCACGCCTCACTCAAGTGAAAGAAGGAATCCGGAGTTCTGACCTCCATCACTATACCAGAATCAGGGATGCTGTCTCCTTTGCCAAGGCATCGAAAATCAGATGGGCTGGACATGTAATGTGATTTGGAGACAACCGCTGGACTAGAGCTGTTACCAACTGGATCCCTCTGGATGTCAAAAGATCACGTGGCCACCCACCTACAAGATGTTCAGACTTCCTTGTCAAGACCCTGAAGGAACGGTTTGAGGCTCTTCATATTCCTGAATCAACCAGATGCCATTGGGCTACACTGGCACGTGATAGGGTCAAATGGAAGTGTTACTGGAGCCCGCTCCAGGAAATCGATGAATATCGAGATTTCAAGTGATCAAGTGAAGAAGAAATTTAACAACTAGTCAATAAGGGATACAAATTACATAAATTTTTCAGTACCCATTTGCCATGTGATTTATAAAATATATATGTTTATATATTATAAGACTATACTTATATGCATTTTTATAAATAATATATATATTCTTATATTGTATATTCTTATACATACAAGATATATGCTATAAGTATACTATATATATTCATATACATATATATATATATAAAACATTATGGTCATATAGGTCCATCTATATTTTGGCGCTCAGTTAAACTAATCAAGTCTCCTTGTATTTTTTCTCATTCTCAATTCCTATTTCTTAATTCCCAAAGTCTTCAAGTTTCTAACTGTAGTGAATAATTCATCTCTTTTCATAGTCATCTAAGGTGACTTTTGGGATATAGCTCATCAAAGGTGACTTTTGGGATATAGCTGAGCCATGGCAGCTGATTGTCTGGGAAAGCAATAATAATATTATATTAAACATTATTATCATAACCCATATTTTGGGGCAGAGAAAAGTGGATAAAGGTCAAATTTCTAATATAATGATTTACTCAACAGTAGAAATACATTGAAATACATTAAAGTCTTCAAAACCCTAAAAGAAGGAGCTGCAGAGAGCTTCCTGTTGATGAATTTGTAAAAATGTGAGGATAATATTCCCTGTATAGATGAGATGGATGTTCTCCGACTCTTAACTCCTACATACCTCACCATATGCATCATTTACATAAAGCTTACAGGACCTATATATTTTTGTAATAAATTATTCTTATGGTGATTAAACTGGTTCCTTTCAATACACTTGAAAAGAGGGTTTTAGAAATCTTTCCCTTAGAGGTGGCAAGTAACTCACTGGACACAGGTAAATGACTGGAGAGGAACCAGTATATGAAGTAGAGGACATTGCTATGTGGGATATGATTTTATCACTACAAAGAGGCTGTCAGAATTGTTACAGAGTTGAATTCTCAGACACTCACCCATGACTGGAAATTTCGTGTTAGTGTGGAGAACCCTCCACCCATACTCACGTTGGAATTGAGGTTTGAAAAGTAAACATTGATGTAAATGAAATGAAAACTTCATGAAGAATTATTTTTGTAAGCTAAAATAGTCTAAACTCCATTGTGACCTTAAATGCTGGGAAGATAAAAATGTTTCCAAGACATATTTTGCAAAGGCAGGGGATGTAACTCATTTGTCTTGATTGCTGGGTTGTTTCCACAACACAGCAATATTTTGATTAAATAAGTATTTAGCCATAATAATTTTATTTCAAGGAGAATTCTGTGAAACATGTTTCATGGAGATAAAAAAAGTTCTAGAGCCTTATTGATGATGCTTTGTCCTATTACTCATCATTTAGAGCCAGATAGAAACCTCCATATAGTGTTCTTTTAGGTAACTTTGGTTCCCATGACCTCTTGCTCCTTTGAACTTTTCTTGCCAATATTATTGAGTTCATTATTCTCTTGTAGCATTCTTGAATTATTTCACACAAAAAAAGAGAAAGCCACCTTCAAATTCAACCTATGTTGTTGCTCATTTACCTGGATATATATGATACACATCTCATCTCTTTTTCATAGTTTCTAGGTCCTTCTATTTGAAAGTTCATCAATTCATATTCTCTTTCATCTTTCATAGCCAGATATTCAAATCTTATTCCTTAATGCCTAGCACTAACATACTTAATACATGAATTTTTTTTCTTCCACAGAATTTCTAATTAGAAAGATATTCCTCTATTTCTTAAGTTACATAGTTTTCTATTTTTGAAACAAATTTCATTTTACTTATTTACTTTCATGGATGAGAAAATCTCTCATTAGACTTAATTGGAATTTTGAACAAGGGGAAACAATTTGTGTAACTCTGTACTTCTGCATTTTGTGAACTGTGGATGAAAACCAACCTGATAGGGGATAGTCTGAGCAAGTGAGTCTTTGTAAGAGTTTGTGTATAGAAAATGGTACAAGTGATTAATTGAGAAGTCTAGATTGCTGTATATAAATATACCACATAACAGTCTTAGTCATCTCAGGAAAATTGGAGTAACAGACACATTAATCATTATTGCCTCCCACAATTTAACATGTAATAGGAAAAAAATAGAAGTGTTAAATGCTGAATCTATTGGCAAGATTAGCATAGGGTCACATTAATAGGCCAATTACATCAAGATTATATGTAATTATGTTTTTTCATCATCTGTACAAAACTGCCAAGTTTCAGAAGGCAAATTTTTCTGTAGAAAAGATTGGAATCCATACATCTGGAACATTGTTTAAGAAATAACATGATACCTAACATTTATTTAATATCAAATTGTTATGAAGTAGCATTCTATTTATTTTTAAATTATTTTACTCAGGCATTATAAAATTATAAAGCTTCACAACTGGGTTGCACAAATATATTTCAAAACCCATCCCTTCACCAGTATCAACCTCACACTACCCCACCCCTCTTTGCCTTCTACCGACCTCTCTGCTTCTGTGATACACACACCACACACACTCACACACACACACACACACACACATATATATGTGTGTGAGTATGTGGGTTGTGTATCATATATATGCATATATATACACTCACACACTGTGCTTTACAATACTATTGCTAATAGAGTTTTATACATAGCACTTATCCACTATTAGTAGTATTACATATATTTTATCATTTTTTTCTATGACTGAAAAATACATTTACCATTTTACAGTAAAAGAAACTGAGGTCATAAATTCACCAAATTTATTTACTTAATCAGATATGGGAGTAAGAACCAGGCAACTACACATAGTTCAATCATTTAAAAACCGAATTATATTAAGTCCTGCAATGAACTATGAGTTTGCTAGGAGAAAGAAAGAAATGTATACTTGCTGTTTCTAATGAGTATATTCAGTTTTTTATTTCTGTGCTTGTAAAGTAATAAAAAATTAGGATTTTTTTTGTATAAAAACACTTTTATATGAGAGACAGAATATTAGGTTAGAGAGGACTCTGGAATTAGACTTGATCAGTTATTTTTGCACTGCCATATTCAATCAGACTCAGTAAATTGATACATTTACACTCAAATTGTCACCAACAAGAAGACATAATAAGCAGTGATAAGATAATGATTTAGTGTTCAGCCAAAATAAAAAGAACTGGAACTAAGGTTCCATAATACTGAGTGATTCCAGCCTGAGCATCAGTAATGATAGCACTGTGTGATGCTCTGGGAGGACAATTGTTACAACTGAGAGGCATAAGGGACAGGTGTAAAATAGTACCTTTATCTTTATCAATGGTCACTTATGTAAGTATTCTGAAGGAATAGAATATCAGAGCATAATTCATATGAAGAAAAAGAAACAGAAGTCAATTCAAAAATGGAATGAATCAATATAAATAAAAGAAAAACCATCAGGAAGCATGAAAATGGTTTAGTTCTGCAGGACAAAAAAATTAATATAAAATAGTACCTCTCCATTTAAAACACAGTTCTGTTATTTCCCAAAACTGAATTGTCTTGTCAAATATACACATACCTTTTTTCAAATTATGAAATCATAAAATCATGGAAATAAGAATTTAGAATTTGTTTAAACACTGAATTCTATGTTTACAAGTCTCATTGTTCTAATAAGATTAGGATAGATAACCTCATTTATTAATACTCATTTCAAGCATATAATTTATATTTTCCTGATATAAATTCAAACTAAAGTATTTAATTATTAAAACATGCCTCCCATAAACTTGGAAGCCACAAATTTAGGGAATCAGATGTAATTAGAGAAATTACAACTGCTTTAAGTAAAAAAAATATTGTCAGGACAAAGTATGCTTGCTTTAACTCCCTAAAAGGAGCAACTGTAGACTTGTTAAACCATGAATTACTCAATAAATTATGGAATACTGAGAATGAGAATGAGTACTGGAAATAATGGAACCATGTCACTAATGATCATCAGTCTCATCCACAAAGAATTATGCAAATGAACTAGACAGTCACCAGTGCTGTCCTCTTCACCTAGAATACCCTGTATTACTGGGAACATAAAAGCTAATTAGTTTCAGATAGTTATATGTTCATAATTGCTAAATTCACAGAAGGCAGCCATTCTTTGCCCTAGGATAAAAGCCATCTGTAGATTGTAGTGCTGGATGGAACCAATTGCCTACTACTGGTTTTAAGCAATCTGTCATCATCGCCTATCCAATATGATCATAAACCCTCCTTCTGTCTGTACTATGAAACTGTGGACGTCCTACATAGATTATACATCTAGACTTTCATTTCTTTCCTGTTATCATGGCGATATCTCTATCCCTGTGCCTGTTTAGTCTGATCCATGTAATCAAAACACAGTTTTCCAGTTAAAATACAGATTTGCCATAGACAAAATTTTAGACTTGTTTCATTTGAGTATGTATACATACTTAATCATTGTTGAGAAAATAGAATAATTATAGTCTTAATTTCACTGATATTGATAAGACTTGTCTCAAAAGCAATCAATAACAATCATATTAGCAGCTAGGCAGCTCCCTTTAAGGTCTTCATAAGAAGCCTTGTTCAAGAAGTGTTGCAGGACACCTAAAAGCCTAAAAGCCTCTGCATCTGCCCTGGATTGCCTCCTGCAAATCACTTCGTAGATAAGGGGTAGTTTAAATGTGGCAGTTTATCTGACCATGTATTCTATACTGCCTAGTTTAAATATTCTCTCATGCTACCACAATCACCGTGGGATTAGTTAGATCTTACCAGCATATTTGCCTGGCCACGTTGGATCTCTAAGTAATTAGCCCAGAAAGAAATGTTGTTTGCCTCCAAGCAAGCAAGCAAGCATGGCTCCCTAATAACTCAAAGGCACCTAAAATACAAAACTACCATGAAGTAGAGGAGACTCTTGTGAAGGCTTGGAGAAATCTTTAACTGGCATTAGTATAGTCTTTGGTACAGAGACATGCCATCTCAGAAACCCCTTCTTTACCCTATAAAGGCATTTCCAGGCAGATCTTGGCTCCAAAACATTTACCATATAATAGGGCCTAGGTGAGGTGCCCGGGAGAAATTACCTAAGGGCATTTAACCCTTCTTGCTTCCCCTAATAGTGGGCGGTCTGAGTTGCAGGGGGTATAAAACTAGGCTGCTTCCTCTCTCTTTTCTTTTTTGGGCTCACTCTCTCTTTTGGGCTCTCTTTTTTGGACACCCCCTCTTCTTGGGAGTCTTGTCTTTGTCTCCTCTTTACAGGGCCTTTACATGTGGTGGCCGCCATCTTGGCCTACACGTGCCTGGGGTTTTAGCCTGGAATCCTAAGCACCAGGTTTTTTCTATTGCTGATTTGTATACTTGAACCTGTGATAAGTAAAGCATTTTAAAACTGCATTGGATTCCCGAGTTTTCATCCATTCCCGCCAGCACCGGAGATAAAGGGAACTTGCTTCTCGGCACTTTCGGGGACCCCAGCGGCGATCCCAACAAAGAAGAATTTTCCTTTATCCTTCTGATTATTCTCAGTGTGTCCAGAATTCTCCCTGTGCCCAGCTGATCACCAGGTGCCTGGGAGGGAAGGTGGAGTTCTAGCCCTTGCCCTCAACCCCAGCTCAGCCTCGCAAGAAGCTAGAGGAACCCTCACACCATGATAGCTGCCATTTTCCACATCCAGACTCCCCACTCGTCAGACTCCACCCAGCAGAAGAGATGACCACAAGCCCGGCTTGTCAGAGGTCCATCATGCAGCAGTCTTTTTTCAAGCCCAGCTCAGGTCTGCTGATCCAGAGACTCACACACATGGGGCAGAGCTGCTACTGGCTTTTTTTTGTGCCCATATGATCACAAGGCACCCAGGAGGGAAGGTAGGTTCTAGCCCAGGGCCGCCATCCCAGCAGAGCCTTGCAAAAAGACAGAGCGAACCCCCACACCATGGCGACTGCCATTTTCCATATCCAGACTCCTGATTCATCAGAGCTCCACCCAGCAGAAGAGCTGATCACATCCTGGCTTGCACAGCTACTTTGCAGCCACGTGGTTCGTCAATAAATGCTCAAGGTTAGATGTGACTACAGGAGTATTCCACCTGCACGGCAGAACCTGGCAAACTACCCATGTCTTTTGATATGTCAAATACCGTAACAATTATAACCTCCTTTCCATGACCTGATGGAATGGTTTAAGGCTCTTTATGTTCCTGGAGAGAGCAGGTTCCCTTGGGCTACACTGGCATGTGACAGGCCATATGAGATGTTACTCTTGCCCACTCGAGCAAATTGATGAGCAACTGAAAGACAAGTGATACAAGACAAATGTGTCTAGAATTCAAATTAAGATCTGAAAGACTTGTAGGCTGCCTTTTCTATAAAAAAGAGAACCTTCTTGTTAAACAAAAAAGTAATAACTAATTAGACTACATAGAAATGAAAATTCTAAGGTCAGTACAGAAAAATAGGGGCAAATACATGGAATTAAGAAGTGGGGTAGGATTCTGGGACTTTAAGGAAGAGAAACTCACATGATGATCGCAGGTATTTCAAATTTTAAAAATTGATCATTTTTGGTCTTGGAGTGATAACATCGCAGGGAGGGCATTCTCCTTGCATGTGGTCTACCAGGGTTCTATCCCCAGCACCCCATATGGTCCCGCAAGCACCACCAGGAGCAATTCTTGAGTGAAGAGCCAGAAGTAACCGTGAGCATTGCCGGGTGTGACCCATAAAGAAAAAAAGCATTAGATCATTCGATTATTGATACTTCCTTTCTTCATATAGATATGTTTCTCTTTTATACAAACCTTAATTCTTATTAATAACCTCATTTCCCTTCTATATAGTTAAGGAAGAAAAATATTTTTGGAGTATTCAGCTCAAAATATTCTATATATAAAGTAGGGTTCTTAGAAATACCTGTTATGAATATACTCAAAAGACCTATCTTAGGGAAAACTGTCCTTCTTGTATATATTTAAAATGTATAGTCAATACTAATTTTCATATAATTTTTTTCTAAATTCTTAAAGAATGTGATCAGAAAATTGAAGATTAGCTTGTGTCTCCACGGACACCAAGCTGCCCCAGGGAAGAGCGGAAACTCCATCAAGGGACCAAGGCAAAGTGCCTTGGTTCCAGCACCGACCCTTGCGCCCTGAGCTTCTGGGAAACGCCTCCACTCCCCCACAGGTGTGTGTGTGATTCTTGCGTCTCCACGGACCCCAAGCTGCCCCAGGGAAGAGCGGAAACTCCATCAACGGGAACCAAGGCAAACTGCCTTGGTTCCAGCCGGACTGACCCTTGGGCCCCTGAGCTTCTACTACCTGCCTTGCATAAGGTACCAGTGAACCTTGGTTCCTACATCCTTGCCACCCATCCAACCTCTGCAAACAGACCAGACACCTACTAACTGTACTATCTAGTCACCCAAGAACTCACAGTTGCAACCTACAATAGTCATAATGGTAAAGCAACGCAAAATTCCATCAAGCTCTGTGAGTGAAGTCACTGGTCCAGATGAGTCTAGCAATAGCAATGAGTTGTATAACCTATCTGAAAAGAATTTCGGAAAGAACTGTTAAGGATTCAAAAGGAATTCAAAGAAGCAATGGAATGCAAAATCAATAAAATACAAGAGGACATGATAGCAGAAGTGAGGGAAAATGCAAAGGGGAAATGACAGATATTAAAAATGAGGTAAATGAAATAAAAAACACAGTGGAGTGGAAGGCCATCATAGCAGAATAATAGCTACTGAAGAAAGAATTAGTGATCTCGAAGATGAGTTCCAAAGATTCTCTACACAACACCAGAAGATAGAAAAAAAGGCTCACAATTGCCGAACAGACAACAAGAGATAATCGGGATGAAGCCAGAAGACACAACATATGGATCATTGGGGTCCCAGAAGGGCAAGAAGAAAACCCTGAGGGAAGAAGAAACTGTCAAAGCCATAATTGCTGAAAAGTTCCCGGAACTAAAGAATGCTTGCCTCAAGATCCAAGAGGCCCGTAGGATACCAGCTAAAGAAACCCCAACAAGAATACTCCAAGACACATCTTAATAAAAATGACAAAAACTATAGATAGGGATAGAATACTGAAAGCAGCAAGATCAAAGAAGGAAATCACATACAAAGGAACATCTCTAAGATTTACAGCAGACTTATCTGATGAAACACTCCGAGCCCGAAAACAATGGTGGGATATTGCGAAAAGGCTCAATGAACTGCAGGCTTCACCAAGAATTCTTTATCCGGCCAGGCTCACATTCAGATATGAAGGAAAGATACACAACTTCATGGATAAGCAACAACTCAGGAACTTCATGGACTCAAAACCAACTTTAAAAGAAGGACTGAAGGGTCTACTCTAATGCGACCAAACCCATAAGCACAACAAACACAAAAAGAAAGATGGCACAAAATCAATGACAATAATCTCTCTCAATGTCAATGGTCTAAATGCACCAATTAAGAGACACAGAGTGACAAAATGGATTAAAAAATGGAACCCAACATTCTGCTGTCTACAAGAAACACATCTGAATAAGCAGAACAAACACAGACTCAGAGTCAAAGGTTGGAAGACCATTCTCCATGCAAACAACTCCTCCAAAAAGGCTGGTGTGGCCATATTAGTATCAGATAATATAGACTTCCAGGCTGAAAAAGGTTAGAAGGGACAACGAAGGCCACTTCTTATTAATTAAGGGGTATGTACACCAGGAAGAAATTACACTACTAAACATATATGCACCCAACGAGGGTCAGCAAAATACATAAAACAACTGCTAAGAGACCTCAAAGAAGACATTAACAGTAGCACAATAATGGTTGGAGACTTCAACACTGCTCTATCAACGATGGATAGATCAACAAGACTGAAACTCACCAAGGAAATATTGGCCCTGAAGGAAGAAATGGAAGAAAGAGGCTAGTGGATATATACAGGGCTTTTCATGCCAAAAAAGCTGAATACACATTTTTCCCTAGTGCACATGGAACATTCTCCAAGATAGACCACATGCTGAGCCACAAAGCATACCTCAATAAAATTAAAAAGATAGAAATTGTGTCAGCTATCTTTTCAGACCATGATGCACTGAAAATGGGAAGTTAACCGTACACAGAAACAGGGAGTCAAACCAAACACCTGGAAACTGAACAGCTCACTGCTGAACAACAAATGGGTCATAGAAGAAATCAAACAGGAAATCCAAAGATTTCTGGAAACAAATGAAAATGAAGATACCAATTATAAGAACTTGTGGGACACGGCAAAAGCCGTGTAAAGAGGAAGTTTATAGCTCTGCAAGCATTCATCAGGAAACAAAAGGGCCCACATAAATAACCTGACTACACAGCTGAAGACATTAGAAAAAGACCAACAAAGAGGGCCCAACCCAGGCAGAAAAAAGGAAATAATAAAATTTAGAGAGGAAATCAATGAGTTGGAAACCAAAAAAAACAATCCAAAAGATTAATGAAACCAAGAGCTGGTTTTTTGAAAAAATAAACAAGATTGACAAACCATTGGCAAGACTTGTAAGTACAGGGAAAGAGAAAACCCAAATAAACAGAATCAGAAATAAAAAGGGTGACATCACAACAGAAACCACAGAAATCCAAAAGATCATCAGGGATTACTTTGAGAGCCTGTATGCCGTGAAACATGAGAATCTAGAAAGAAATGGATCAATTCCTGAAGTCCTATAACCTCCCACGGCTGAAACAAGAAGACCTCCAATACCTGAATAAGCCTATCACCATCAAGGAAATAGAAACAGTAATTAAAAGTCTGCCCAAACACAAAAGCCCAGGTCAGACGGATTCCTAGTGAACTCTACCAAACCTTTAAGGAGGACCAACTGCCAGTCCTTTTCAAGCTCTTCCAGGAAATAGAAGAAACAGAAACACTCCCAAACAGCTTCCACGAGGCACATATCACCCTGATACCCAAAGCAGGGAGAGACAACACAAAGAAAGAAAACTACAGACCAATATCCTGATGAACACGGATGCTAAGATCTTCAACAAAATACTAGCAAACAGAATCCAAAGACTCATCAAGAAGATTATACATCGATGACCAAGTAGGATTCATCCCGGGGAATGCAAGGATGGTTCCAACATTCGCAAGTCAATCAACATAATACATCATATCAAAAAAAGAAAAAAAAAAACATATGATCCTTTCACTGGACGCAGAAAAAAGCATTTGACAAGATCCAGCACCTACTCATGGTTAAAGCCCTCCAGAAAATGGGAATTGAAGGGACTTTCCTCAAGATAGTTACAGCCATCTACCAAAAGCCCACAGCAAGCATCATTCTAAATGGGGGAAAAGTTGAAAGCCTTCCCCTGAGAGTCTAGGGACAAGACAAGGTTGCCCCCTCTCACCTCTTTTATTCAATATAGTACTGGAGAGTACTTGCCACTAGCAATCAGAGAGAAAAGGACATCAAGGGCATCCAGATAGGCAAGGAAGAAGTCAAGCTATCATTATTTGCAGATGACATGATATTATACCTAGAGAACCTAAACTCTCTACCAAAAACTCCTAGAAACAATAGGCATATAGTAGAGTGGCAGGATACAAAATCAACACCCAAAAGTCAGGTGGCTTTCCATATACAAATAACGAAAGAGAAGAAAGGGATATTAAGGAAACTATTCCATTCAGAATTGTGCCACAGAAAATCAAATACCTAGGAATCAACTTACCCAAGTATGGTAAAGGACCTGTACAAAGACATACCAAGACACTGCTCCAAGAGATAAAGGGGACACAAGGAAATGGAAACTTATTCCCTGCTCATGGATGGGGAGAATCAACATTGTCAAAATGGTAATACTCCCTAGAGCTCTGTACAGATTCAATGCAGTCCCTAAGGATACCGATGACATTCTTCAAAGAAATTGACCAAGCGCTCCTAGAAATTTGTGTGGAACAATAAACCCCAAGGATAGCTAAAGCAATCTCAGGGAAAAAAAAGATGGGAGGCATCACCTTTCCCAACTTCAAACTGTACTACAAGGCAGTAATAATTAAAACAGCATGGTATTGGAATAAAACTCACCACTGATCTGCACCTCAAAGAAGCGGTGACCAAGGATACAAAGACAATCCACAGAGTGGGAAAGGATATTCACCCAATACCCATCTGACAAGGGGTTAATATCCAGGATATATCAGGCACTGGTAGCACTCCACAAAGAAAACAGCCAACCCCATCAAAAAAATGGGGAGAAGAAATGAGCAGAGGCTTCCAAAGAAGAAATTTGAATGCCAAAAAGGCATATGAAAAAGTGCTCTTCATCTTTAATCATCAGGGAGATGCAAATCAAAACAACATGAGGTACCATCTCACCCCACAGAGACCACACATCAAAAGCAGCAAGAACAACCGGTGCTGGCGTGGATGTGGGGGAAAAAAAGGGACTCTCATCCACTGCTGGTGGGAGTGCCGACTGGTCCAGCCCTTTTGGAAAACAATATGGGCATTCCTCCAAAAGCTAGATATTGAGCTCCCATTTGATCCAGCAATAGCACTCCTGGGAATATACCCTAGAGACCGAAAAACACATAGCAGAAACACTATCTGTACTTCTTTATTCATCTCTGCGCTATTCACTATAGCTAGAATCTGGAAACAACCTAAATGCACCGAGAACAGAGGACTGGCTAAAGAAACTGTGGTTCATCTAACACTATGGAATACTATGCGGCTGTCAGAAAGGATGAAATTATGAGATTTACCTGCAAATGGATGGACATGGAGTCTATCATGCTGAGTGAAATTAGTCAGAAGGAAAAGGACAGATATAGAATGACTGCATTCATTAATAGGATTAATAGATACCAGTGTTTTAATAAATATGGGAAATGGTAATGGCAGATTAAAACTCACCACTGAATATACACAAAGAGACTTAAGTGATAAACTCTAAATATCTGCAGGGCTAGCCACAATGTGTAAAAATAAGAGGAGAGAGATGCAGAGACAGAGAGAGATAGAGAGAAAGAGAGGAAACTGGGGTACCTACTATTAAAGGCGCGTTGGGGGGACGGGAGGGGGAGGGTACATTGGTGGTGGAAATGGGGCACTGGTGGAGGGATGGGTGCTGGAATACTGTATTACCAAGAACCAATTATGGACACCTTTGTAATTGTATGTTTCACGGTGGTATAATAAAAAAAAAAACTCACCACTGAATATACACAAAGAGACTTTAGAGTGATAAACTCTAAATATCTGTAGAGCTATCCACAAGTGTAGCCAAAACAAGAGTGAGAGAAATGCAGAGACAGAGAGGAAGATGAGAGAGAGTAGAGAGGAAACTGAGTGTACCCGCTATTAAGGAGGCCTGGGGCTAGAGGGGAGGGAGTACATTGGTGGTGGAAATGGGGCACTGGTAGAAGGGATGGGTAACTGGAATACTGTATTACCAGACCAAATTATGAACACCTTTGTCAGTGTGTGTTTCACGATTAGTATAATAAAAAATTTTTAAAAATTATCATAATGAACAAATAATTGTAAGTCTCAAAAAAAAAGAAAAGATTGAAGATATTAATTGAATCTGTTTGGGGTTTCAGTTTGATCATTTTTGGGAGTAGTAATTCTTTCAATTCATAAACACAGAAGAATTTTCCCCTTCTATTCTTTCAATATTACTTATTTGTTAATTACCCTTTCATATTCTTCATTGGAGTCTTTATTATTTGATATTTCTGCATATACTTATTGTAAATGAGGTTGTCATTTTTTCATTTTCTCTCTTGTTTACTAA
>JAJIBD010029845.1:0-14070 GCA_021461705.1 Cryptotis parvus
TTTGCAAATGCCCAATATTTTCTACTTTTACTTAGGTTAGCATGGAAAATGTAAACACTTAGTTAGAAAATCAGCAGCTAATATGTAATGACTTTTTCATTATACGAACAGCCAGCTGCAGTATACTTAAAAAAAGTTTCTGTACTCTCATCCTTTGGCCTTACTGTCAAGACATTAAGACAAAGCATGCTCTAACTATTTACTAGTAAGTGCTTATGTATTGGTTAATTTGGGGTCTTGCTCCGAGGTGCTGTACCCCTAGAGAGAAGGAAATGCCTTCTGGAAGGAAAGAACAGTGTCTCTGACTCCTAATTCCACATTAATCTTACCAACACATGAGTAACAAGTATGTTTCCTCGCTAGCAGTCCCTAGACTTAAAGTCTTAGTGGGGTAGGAAAGAAAAGGTCATACATTGAGTGGGTCACGAGCAAGCCGGTAGACATGGAATGGGAGGCCTGGGGTGGAGTGTGTGTCTGGGGCAGAGCGGACTTCGAGGAGTCCATCCCACCAATTCCTATAAAGTCTAACGCCCATTACCTCAGAATAAGATGATTTTGATACCTCAGAATAAGGCCGATTTTTTGTTGATTTTAAAGGAAATTCAGTGGAAGCGAGGTCTGAGAATTGGACTCTGATCAGGATGACTAGGCACATTCTAGGATGAGGAACTCTGGAAACAACACGGAGAGCAAGCCCTCAACGAACAGAGATGAGTGTTTATTTGCAGTCAGAGTCTCGAACAACCCAGATCTGTGTCCACACACTGTGGCACCAAGGGTGGAAAATTAGTAGCTGGCCTGATGTTTAGGCCACTAATCTGTCTGATGCGCTGATGTGAACCCAAACAAATATTTATGGATACTCTATTCACCTGCTCCAACTTAACTGGCACACAGAGGGTGACAATGGGGTCCCAGAGACTTGTCACTGGTTCCTCCAAACCCCTTCTGCCCCCACAGAACTTATGCCAGAGGCTCGGGCTGCCTGGGGTCTTCACGGTAAGGGTCACTGCTCGTGTCTCCCTTACGCCTCGAGTTCCTCCATACCCTCCTGGGCTCTCTCCCCACTTACTCTTCACACCTCTAAGCCTGTTGCTTTGCTCCAGGACGAGTCTGTATCGGGACTCTCCTTCTCCCATGATGATTCTCCTCATAACATTTCGGCTTCCGCCAGATCTGCTGCCCAGTTTGATTCAAACTTGGTATCTCCTGCTCCAAACGCCCTTTAGGACGCAGTGAACGAGATTTGGCTGGGGGTAGACCGGGATGTGCAGTGGCACAAATAAATCAATATACAATCTTTATTGTCCCATCTTACCAAAACTATAATAAAGTTTACATCATTTGTAAAATTTACATCATTTGTAAAAATTAGAATAGAAAGACACAGGAATGTAAATATAGGCCAGAAAATTTTTCTCTGACCACACTTCTCTCAAAGTTCAGCCCTTACTAAAAGATCTTGCTAGAAAGACTCCATGTGAGTCCAATCTGCCCGGGCGTGAGCTGGGGAGTCTGCCTGGCCAACAAGCTCCTGAGCATCACGGGGCTGATGTAAGTGAAATCTTTGACCCTGCTGAAGAGGTCATACCAGCCCCAGCACTGCTCCCTCTAGGATTGGGTAACTCCCATTGCATTTCAGGGTTTACTGGAACACCATAGAGGTTTCCACAGCATCTGGTCTCAATATACCAACTGCCAATATCTTACGATCGTGACAGCTTAGAACATCTCTAGACATTGGCGGCGATCTCTGAGGAGGGGGCAGAAGGGACCCTGGGGTAGAATCACCCATCAGGCTGACATAGTGCTGACTCAGAGCTTCCTGCAAAAGCCCATCAGGTGGCAGCGTATGTGGACACAATGGCAACACACAATAGTCAAACTGTGTCCCATGATGAGGTAGTAGGTGGATTTCACGGGTGATGGAGGTAGTCGTTGGCTCTCTGGGGTGATGGAGGTGATAATTAGCTCTCTGGAGTGATGGAGGTGATAGGTGGCTCTCTGGGGTGATGGAGGTGGTAGGTAGCTCTCTAGGAGTGATGGAGGTGGTAGGTGACTTTCAGGAGTGATGGAGGTGTAGGTGTGGCTCTCTGGGGTGATGGAGGTGGGAGGTGGCTCTCTGGAGTGATGGAGGTGGTAGGTGACTTTCTGAGGTGATGGAGGTGGTAGGTGGCTCTCTGCAGTGATGATGGAGGTGATAGGTGGCTCTGGGGTGATGGAGGTGGTAGGTGGCTCTCTGGAGTGATGGAGGTGGTAGGTGGTTCTCTGGGGTAATGGAGGTGGTAGAGTGGCTCTGGGTGATGGAAGTGGTAGACTCTCTGGGTGGCTAGAGGTGGTAGATGGCTCTCTGAGTGATGGAGATGTAGGTGGCTCTCTGGGGTGATGGAGGTGGTAGGTGGCTCTCTGGTGATGGAGGTGGTAGGTGGCTCTCTGGGAGTGATGGAGTGGTGGTGGCTCTCTGGGGTGATGGAAGTGTGAGTGGCTCTCTGGGGTGATGGGTAGTAGGTGGTTCTCTGGGGTGATGGAGGTGGTAGGTGACTTTCCAGGGTGATGGAGGTGGTAGATGGCTCTCTGGGAGGGTGATGGAGGTGGTAGGTGGATTTCAGGGACCCCACTGCTCAGGATGTACTGTTTCCCTGCTGAGGCCACGTCCACCAAAGTCATGCTTTCTAACTGCACACATCCTTACTAAGGGAATGCTGCTTTGGCTCGAAGATTGATACTGTGGTTTCTGTCTGCTATTGCGCCAATAAAGCTAAGAACTAGCGACCCAGTGAAGTTTGATGAAGCTGAATATCGAAAGAACAACTGTCTTTGTTTGGCTCAATTTGTTGTTAATATTTTTCCTAAGAAAGTGAAGGCTGTGATTCCTTTCTTAAAAGCACCGACTGATAACAATGAAGGCTATAAAGGTGCTGAAGAAACTTGCTCTTAGTAAAACAATTTACTCACCGTGACAAGAGGCCATTGTGGTGAAGTGAAAATGGAATTAAGTGATAAAGTTTCCCAAGTAAGTTCCCCCTGAAGAAAGCTATCTTGAAGGACTCGGGCTAATGGCCCAGGGTAAGAGGCCTCTATCTTTGTTCTGCTGTAACCCAGATGGATGAAGAGTTGGGGTTGGAGTTAAAGGGAACGAGGTGAGAACAGAGGTCAGACAAGAGCTACAGACTGTCTCTCACTGCTATCTGCCCGAACATCCTCCCCCCCTCTCTACTTTTCTGTACCAAGTGAATACAAGTTATAACAGAGGCAATAAAGGCAGAAGGAAATCCCCCACCACCACCGCCCCTGACTCCCCAGGATTCTCTGATGTGAATAGAAATTGGGCCAACCATGCACTCTGAAAGGTCAAAGCAGACTACGAGGATGAGTGCGAGGAAGAAATTTCACTAATTCATGGTCATGAGATTGAAGGAAAAACCTAATGTGGTGAACAACAAAGCTTTGAGTCACCCCTATACAGAATAAACAACCCAGCAACTTGGCGTGACCTCACCTATAGGAGAGACAAAAACAAACATGTCAGAGGTCCAGAGTGAAGATTCAGTGACAAGGACCAAGTGTCCAGGTAGACCTCACCTGGCGGGAAAGTGACCAGGGAACGCTGAAAGCCTTGCCAACCGCCCTACTGAGTCAAGTGTGTGTCCATCTTGGACTTTCATAAGCAAGAGATTCTGCTTTGCATTGAAGGCAGGGTGACTTACCTCTGAACCTTGGACCTGTCGCCCAATCAGAACAGGGGTTGGATGAGGTTCTGTTACTGGAACTTTCAAGCCTACAGTAAACAAATCCTACCTTCCTCTTTCTTATCTGAAGGCTTTTGTGTTGGAGTGCAATTGCCTCTAGCCCACTTAAACTTGATTCTTTATTTAGCCTGATTAAAAGTATACTTTCTTTCCACTCTTCTTTTTCGCCAATTGCACTGAAAGAATTTCTAGAATTCGCTTAAAAAGCCGCCCTTCCGTTCCCAACTGGCATTTGACTAATTTAGAATTCTAGCCCTTCTTTAAAAGACCCATATTCTTTCTTTCTGTTCCTTCCCACACTGATGCCACCTTCCTTACTGGTATTCAGTTTCTGAATACTAGGGGCTGTGCTCAAATTTCCCTAGGTGGAGTCAGGCGATAAAAATGGGGCTCCCACTCTTCTCGTAGACCCAGCTCTGTCCAGCCTCTACAATGAGCTCATCTGCTGCCATTCTGCCAAATGCACTTCATGGCCACCCCCAAACTCTACTCTCACCCAATGGAGCACTAGAGGACCAGAGGCCGGAAGTGAGCACTCAGAGTGAAAGCAGACCTCTAGACCCTTCCAGCAAATATTCAAGGCTGGCAGGTGGGCACTGGGGGAGAGTCTGGATCATATAAAGAAATGCCCCAAAGCTGCCCAAGATAATTACTGTGGGAAGTGCTTAGGACAACATGCCCCCGCCTCTCCTCCTTACTTCCTTTCTCCCACTTCTCCATATCTCCTGTCAAGCTTTCTTCTTTAACATTAAAGCCACTGTCACTTCTGGGCTCAAGGCCCTAAACTAGAGTGTCCTCTATGCCATGATATAGCTCAGGTCCTAAACTACGTGTCCACTACAACCTTGATATGGCTCAGGTCTAAACTACATTAATCCACTACAAGCATGATGGCTCAGGTCTAAACTACATTGCCCACAGCATGATATAAGCTCAGGTCTAAACTATGTATCCACTATAACATGATATAGTTCAGGTCCTAAACTTCCACTACAACATGAGTATAGCTCAGGCCTAAACTACAGGACCACCACACTCGATATAATCTTGAAAGCAGCTTGTGAGTTGGCATTGCACAGTCCCTTCTGACTGCAGCCATGCTAATTGGTAAGCTTTACAGAGCCCACAGGTCCAGTCTGACTCAAGTACCTGCCACTTAGTGGCGGCTGGTCCCACAGGAAAATCATTTCTCTTCTAGAAGCCTCATGTGAAAACCATAAGAAATAAACACGTAGCCGGCACTCTGGGTGGCAGCAAGGTTAGTACTGTGGCACCTGCCATACGGGCTCTCTGCCTCCTCAGCTGCTGCTGTTTCTAAGTCAAGCGATCCACTGGGTACGCATGCTCCTGGGCAAGCCCTGGCTAAAATCTAGTGACCACACTCAGCTGTGTATGGGAATTGCTCCTCAGTGTATTCAGGGAGAGCATATGTGATGTGCAGAATTTGAGCGAAGAGTTGGCTGCTCATGGGGCAGTCTGAGCCCCTGTACTGATTCATCCAGTGGTCATAGTTTTTAAAGGCCAGGAAGGCAAGGAGATTGCACAGAGTGGTAAAGGGCCCGGCACGAGGCCCTGGGTTAATTCAGAACCACACAGTGGACCCCACCCAGCATATAGGAGTGGCCCCTGCAAATATAGCACATAAGATTATTTTGAACTCTCACCAGCCTGTCTGCATCTCAGGTACCCTACCTCCCTAGGGTGTGTGGCTGGCCGAGGCGGGCGCCTGGGACGTGGTAGAAGCCCGAGGTCTCGGCCAGAAGGTGGGAACTACCCCAGAAGCCCAGCGGAGCCGGAGAGTAAAGCGGTCATTTTGAACTCTCACACCGGCCTGTCTGCATCTCAGGTACCCACACTCCTCGGCTCGGCAGAAGGTGGAACTACAGCCCCCCAGAAGTCCAGGCGGAACCGGAGTAAGCGGTCATTTTGAACTCTCACACCGGCCTGTCTGCATCTCGGAGCCCTACACTCCCTGGGGTGTGTGGCTGGCGGGGCGGGCGCCTAGGGCCGTGGTAGAGCCCCAGGTCTCGGCAGAAGGTGGAACTACAGCCCCAGAAGTCCAGCGGAACCGGAAGTAAGCGGTCATTTGAACTCTCACACCGGCCTGTCTGCATCTCAGGTACCCTACCTCCCTGGGTGTGTGGCTGGCGGGGAGCGGGCGCCTGGGGCCGTGGTAGAGCCCCAGGTCTCGGCAGAAGGTGGAACTACAACCCCAGAAGTCCGAGCGGAACCGGAAGTAGCGGTCATTTTGAACTCTCACACGGCCTGTCTGCATCTCAGGTACCCTACCTCCCTGGGGTGTGTGGCTGGCGGCGAGGCGGGCGCCTGGGGCCGTGGTAGAGCCCCAGGTCTCGGCAGAAGGTGGAACTACAACCCCCAGAAGTCGAGGCGGAACCGGAGTAAGCGGTCATTTTGAACTCTCACCGGCCTGTCTGCATCTCAGGTACCCTACACTCCCTGGGGTGTGTGGCTGGCGGGCGGGCCCTGGGGCCGTGGTAGAGCCCCAGGTCTCGGCAGAAGGTGGAACTACAACCCCAGAAGTCGAGCGGAACCGGAAGTAAGCGGTCATTTTGAACTCTCACCGGCCTGTCTGCATCTCAGGTACCCTACCTCCCTGGGGTGTGTGGCTGGCCGGGCGGGCACCTGGGGCGTGGTAGAGCCCCAGGTCTCGGCAGAAGGTGGAACTACAGCCCCAGAAGTCCAGCGGAACCGGAAGTAAGCGGTCATTTTGAACTCTCACACCGGCCTGTCTGCATCTCAGGTACCCTACCTCCCTGGGGTGTGTGGCTGGCCGAGGCGGCCTAGGGCCGTGGTAGAGCCCCAGGTCTCGGCAGAAGGTGGAACTACACCCCCAGAAGTCAGCGGAACCGGAGTAAGCGGTCATTTTGAACTCTCACGGCCTGTCTGCATCTCAGGTACCCTACCTCCCTGGGGTGTGTGGCTGGCGGGCGGGCCCCTGGGGCCGTGGTAGAGCCCAGGTCTCGGCAGAAGGTGGAACTACAACCCCAGAAGTCCGGCGGAACCGGAAGTAAGCGGTCATTTTGAACTCTCACACCGGCCTGTCTGCATCTCAGGTACCCTACCTCCCTGGGGTGTGTGGCTGGCGGGGGCGCGCCTGGGCCGTGGTAGAGCCCCAGGTCTCGGCAGAAGGTGGAACTACAACCCCAGAAGTCCGAGCGGAACCGGAGTAAGCGGTCATTTTGAACTCTCACACCGGCCTGTCTGCATCTCAGGTACCCTACACTCCCTGGGGTGTGTGGCTGGCGGAGGCAGGCCCTGGGGCCGTGGTAGAGCCCCAGGTCTCGGCAGAAGGTGGAACTACAACCCCCAGAAGTCGAGCGGAACCGGAAGTAAGCGGTCATTTTGAACTCTCACACCGGCCTGTCTGCATCTCCAGGTACCCTACCTCCCTGGGGTGTGTGGCTGGCGGGCGGCGGGCCCCTGGGCGCGTGGAGGCCCAGAGTCTCGGCAGAAGGTGGAACTACAACCCCAGAAGTCGAGCGGAACCGGGAAGTAAGCGGTCATTTTGAACTCTCACCCGGCCTGTCTGCATCTCAGGTACCCTACCCCTCCCTGGGGTGTGTGGCTGGCGGGCGGGCGCCTGGGGCCGTGGTAGAGCCCCAGGTCTCGGCAGAAGGTGGAACTACAACCCCAGAAGTCAGGCGGAACCGGAAGTAAGCGGTCATTTTGAACTCTCACACCGGCCTGTCTGCATCTCAGGTACCCTACCTCCCTGGGGTGTGTGGCTGGCGGGCGGCCGCCTGGGGCCGTGGTAGAGCCCAGGTCTCGGCAGAAGGTGGAACTACAACCCCAGAAGTCGGCGGAACGGGAGTAAAGCGGTCATTTTGAACTCTCACCGGCCTGTCTGCATCTCAGGTACCCTACCTCCCTGGGGTGTGTGGCTGGCGGCGGCGGGCGCCTGGGGCCGTGGTAGAGCCCCAGGTCTCGGCAGAAGGTGGAACTACAACCCCAGAAGTCGAGCGGAACCGGAGTAAGCGGTCATTTTGAACTCTCACACCGGCCTGTCTGCATCTCAGGTACCCTACACTCCCTGGGGTGTGTGGCTGGCGGGCGGGCGCCTGGGGCCGTGGTAGAGCCCCAGGTCTCGGCAGAAGGTGGAACTACAACCCCAGAAGTCGAGCCGGAACCGGGAAGTAAGCGGTCATTTTGAACTCTCACACCGGCCTGTCTGCATCTCAGGTACCCTACCTCCCTGGGGTGTGTGGCTGGCCGGGCGGGCCCTGGGGCCGTGGTAGAGCCCCAGGTCTCGGCAGAAGGTGGAACTACAACCCCGAGCGGAACCGGAGTAAGCGGTCATTTTGAACTCTCACACCGGCCTGTCTGCATCTCAGGTACCCTACCTCCCTGGGGTGTGCGGCTGGCGGGGGCGCGCCCTGGGGCCGTGGTAGAGCCCCAGGTCTCGGCAGAAGGTGGAACTACAACCCCAGAAGTCGAGCGGAACCGGAGTAAGCGGTCATTTTGAACTCTCACACCGGCCTGTCTGCACCTCAGGTACCCTACCTCCCTGGGGTGTGTGGCTGGCCGGGCGGGCGCCACCTAGCGGCCGCTTAATAATAGAAAAACTAGGAAATTCCACACCAAGGGAAGGTAATACCCTCAAGAAAAAGAAACAGTACACCAGAGGAATCTATCCTGAACACCACAACACCATGGGGAAACAACGCAGATCCCCAGCTCGAAGAACAGATGAAGGAATCGACCCTGAAGACTCAAAAAGAATACAGATGTGCATGATCTCTCTGACAATGAAATCAGAGAAGAAATTGGTAGGATGTTTAAGGAGCTCAACGAAAAAATTGAGCAGATGTCCAATAAAATACAGGAGAACATAAGCAGAAGCAGTTGAAAGGGCTGTCAATAAACTACGGGAGGAAATGAGAGCAGAAATGAGAACCATGCAAATAGAAATATCATCGCTTAAAAACTCAGTAGACGCAAAGAAAAACACAATCGGGGCTCTGAATAGTAGGATGACAGCAGCGGAAGAGAGAATCAGTGAGACTGAAGATGAGCTGCAGAAAGCACTCAGAGATCTACATAAGATGGAAAAAGACCGGATAATGGATCAGCAACGAAACAGAGAACAATGGGATGAAGCCAGGCGGAACAACATAAGAATCATAGGAGTCCCAGAGGGACAAGAAAAGTAACCCCAAGGAAATTAAAACAGTTAAAAACATCCTGGCTGAAAAGTTCCCCGAGTTAAGGACGAAGGCATCCAGATCCAAGAAGCCCGCGCGTACCAGCAAGAAGAGACCCCAATAGAAAGACCCCAAGACACATCCTAGTCAAAGTAATGGATGCCATAGACAGAGACATAATTCTTCAGGCAGCAAGATCAAAGAAGGAAATTGTATACAAAGGAGCATCCATTCGACTTTCAGCAGACTTCTCAGAAGACACCCTCCAAGCCCGAAGGCAGTGGTGGGATATAGTAAAAAAACTTAATGAAATGAATGCCTCAGCAAGAATTCTTTATCCGGCTAAACTCTCACTCAGATTTGAAGGACAGATATACAACTTCTTGGATAAACAACAGCTTAGGAACTTTGTAAAATCAAAACCAACCTTAAAAGAAGGACTGAAAGATCTACTATAAGACGAGACATAACCCAAAAGAACAACCAACCTATTCAGAAAGATGGCACAAAATCCCATGACAATAATCTCTCTCAATGTCAATGGTCTAAATGCACCAGTTAAGAGACACAGAGTGGCACAATGGATCAAAAAAATTGAATCCGACATTCTGCTGCCTGCAAGAAACACACCTGAACAATCGAGCAAAGACAGGCTCAAAATAAAAGGCTGGAAAACAATCCTTCATTCAAACAACCCATCCAAAAAGGCTGGGGTAGCCATACTGGTATCTGACAACATAGACTTCCAGGCTGAAGAAGGTCAGAAGGGACAGTGAAGGTCACTTCTTAATAGTCAAGGGATGCATATATCAGGAAGAAATCACGCTATTAAACATATATGCACCCAACGAGGGGCCAGCAAAATACCTAAAACAACTACTAATAGACTTCAAAGAAGACATTGACAACAACACAATTGTAGTTGGAGACTTCAACACTGCTCTATCAACCCTGGATAGATCAACAAGATTGAAACTTACCAAGGAAATACTGGCCCTAAAAGAAGAGATGGAAGAAAGAGGGGCTGGTAGACATATACAGGGCATTTCATCCCCAAAAAGCTGAATACACTTTCTTCTCCAGTGCACATGGAACATACTCCAAAATAGATCACATGCTGAGCCATAAATCATACCTCCATAAAATCAAGAAGATAGAAATTGTGCCAACTATTTTTTCAGACCATGAGGCACTGAAAATAGAAGTTAATTGTACACAAAAACGGAGACCAATACCAAGTACCTGGAAACTAAACAGCTCACTGCTGAACAACCAGCAAGTCATAAAAAGAAATCAAAGAGGAAATCCAAAGATTCCTGGAAACAAATGAGACTGAAGACACGAATTACCAGAACTTGTGGGATACAGCAAAAGCAGTGTTAAGAGGCAAGTTCATAGCTCTTCAAGCATTCATCAGAAAAGAAGAAAAGGCCATCATAAACAGTCTGACTTCACAACTTAAGATCTTAGAGAGTGATCAACAAAAGGAGCCCAACCCAAGCAGAAAGAAAGAAATAATAAAACTTAGAGCAGAAATCAATGAGATGGAATGTCAAAAAACAATCCAGAAGATCAACGAAACCAAAAGCTGGTTCTTTGAAAAAATAAACAAGATTGACAAACCACTTGCAAGACTTGTAAGAAAAGGAAAGAGAGAACCCAAATAAATAGAATCAGAAATGAAAGCGGGGACATCACAGCAGAAACCACAGAAATTCAAAAGATCATCAGAGATTACTATGAGAGCCTGTGCACGCCACAAAACAAGAAGAACCTAGAAGAAATGGACAAATTCCTGAATTCCTATAGCTTCCCAAGTCTGCAACAAGAAGATTTGGAATACCTCAACAAACCTATCTCCATCGAGGGAAATAGAATCGGTAATCAAAAGTCTCCCCAAACACAAAAGCCCAGGTCCAGATGGATTCACCAGTGAATTCTACAAAACCTTTAAAGAGGACCTACTCCCAATTCTTTTTAAGCTCTTCCGGCAAATTGAAGAAACAGAAACACTCCCAAATAGCTTTTACGAGGCACATATCACCCTGATACCCAAAGCAGACAAAGATGCCACAAAAAAGGAAAACTACAGACCAATCTCCTGATGAATACAGATGCTAAGATCTTCAACAAAATACTAGCAAATAGAATCCAAAGAGTCATCAAAAGATTATACACCATGACCAAGTGGGATTCATCCCGGGAATGCAAGGATGGTTCAACATCCGCAAGTCAATCAACATAATACATCATATCAACAAAAAGAAAAATAAAAACCATATGATCATATCAATAGATGCAGAGAAGGCATTTGACAAGATTCAACACCCGTTCATGATGAAAGCTCTCCGTAAAATGGGGATTGAAGGAACCTTCCTCAAGATAATCCAGGCCATCTACTACAAGCCCACAGCGAGCATCATTCTCAATGGGGGAAAAACTGAAAGCCTTCCCCTTAAGATCAGGGGACAAGACAAGGCTGCCCACTCTCACCACTTCTATTCAATATAGTACTGGAAGTACTTGCCATAGCAATCAGGGAAGAAAAAGACATTAAGGGCATCCAGATAGGAAGGGGAAGAAGCCAAGTTATCACTATTTGCAGATGACATGATATTATACCTGGAAAACCCGAAACTCTCTACCAAGAGGCTCCTAGAAATAATACATTCCTATAGCAGAGTAGCAGGGTACAAAATCAATACCCAAAAGTCAATGGCCTTCCTATATGCAAACAGCGAAAGAGAAGAAAGGGACATTAAAGAAACTATCCCATTCACAATTGCGCGCAGAAAATCAAATACCTAGGAATCAGTTTGACAAAGAATGTAAAGGATCTCTACAAAGAAAACTACAAAACGTTACTTCAGGAAATAAAAGAAGACCTGAGGAAATGGAGACATATTCCCTGCTCATGGATCGGAAGGATTAACATTATCAAAATGGTAATACTCCCTAGAGCTTTATACAGATTCAATGCGGTCCCTATAAAGATACCCATGATGTTCTTCAAAGAAATTGAACAAACACTCCTGAAATTTGTATGGAATAATAAAACTCCACGAATAGCTAAAAGCAATCCTTGGGAAAAAGAAGATGGGAGGTATCACTTTCCCCAACCTCAAGCTCTACTACAGAGCAGTTGTAATTAAGACAGTGTGGTATTGGTATAGAGACAGACCTGTAGACCTATGGAATAGAACTGAGTATCCTGAAACACATTCTCAAATATACAACCACTTAATCTTCGATAAAGGAGCAAAAAAATATTAAGTGGAGCAAAGAAAGCCTCTTCAACAAATGGTGCTGGGAAAACTGGGCAGCTACATGTAAAAAAATGAACTTAGACCTCCTTCTAACGCCATGCACAAAAGTCAGATCAAAATGGATTCTAGATCTCAACATCAGACATGAATCTATAAGGTACATCGAAGAAAACATAGGAGAAAGCGCCTCTCGACATCGAAGCGAAAAGTATCTTTAAAGATGACACACCACTGACCAAGCAAATGGAAGCAAAGATAAACAAATGGGATTATATAAAACTAAAAAGCTTCTGCACCTCAAAAGAAACGGTGACCAAGATACAAAGACAATCCACAGAGTGGGAAAGGATATTCACCCAATACCCATCTGACAAGGGGTTAATATCCAGGATATATCCAGGCACTGGTAGCACTCCACAAGAAAAAAACAGCCAACCCCATCAAAAAAATGGGGGAGAAGAAATGAACAGAAGCTTCCAAAAAGAAGAAATTCGAATGGCCAAAAGGCATATGAAAAAGTGTTCTTCATCTTTAATCATCAGGGAGATGCAAATCAAAACAACAATGAGGTACCATCTCACACCACAGAGACTGGCACACATCCAAAACAGCAAGAACAACCGGTGCTGGCGTGGATGTGGGGAAAAAAGGACTCTGATCCACTGTTGGTGGGAGTGCCGACTGGTCCAGCCCTTTTGGAAAACAATATGGGCATTCCTCCGAAAACTAGATATTGAGCTCCCATTTGATCCAGCAATAGCACTCCTGGGAATATACCCGAGAGACCGAAAAACACATAGCAGAAACACTATCTGTACTTCTTTATTCATCTCTGCGCTATTCACTATAGCTAGAATCTGGAAACAACCTAAATGCCCGAGAACAGAGGACTGGCTAAAGAAACTGTGGTTCATCTACACTATGGAATACTATGCGGCTGTCAGAAAAGATGAAATTATGAAATTTACCTGCAAATGGATGGACATGGAGACTATCATGCTGAGTGAGAATTAGTCAGAAGGAAAAGGACAGATATAGAATGACTGCATTCATTAATACGACATAAATAGATACCAGTGTTTTTACTAAATGTGGGAAATGGTAATGGCAGATTAAAACTCACCATTGAATATACACAAAGAGACTTAAGTGATAAACTCTAAATACCTGCAGGGCTAGCCACAATGTGTAAAATAAGAGGCAGAGAGATGCAGAGACAGAGAGAGAGAGAGAGAGAGAGAGAGGAAACTGGGGTACCTGCTATTAAGGCAGCATGGGGGGTGGGCGGGAGGGGGGGGTACATTGGTGGTGGAAATGGGGCACTGGTGGAGGGATGGGTGCTGGTATACTGTATTACCAAGAACCAATTATGAACACCTTTGTAATTGTATGTTTCACTGTGGTATAATAAAAAATTAAAAAAAAAAAAAAAAAAAAAAAAAAAAAAAAGAAAAAAAAAAAAAAAAAAAATATAGCACATGTCTTTAAGTTAAAAAAATAAAATCTGGGGAAATGGGTAAAAATTAATAAATTGTTCTAACCCAACATCCAATATATTATTATTTTAACATGTCATCATGTAATCATGATAAAATTTGTGAATATAAACCACTTTGCTCCTTTCTATACTAAGGTTCTGTCATCCGGTGGGACCTTTGTACTCACAGCATGCCATACCTTTGGGCTCGCGCCATCATGGTAGCGTGGTGCTAAACAAGGGAGGGGCAGAGCTGGGCACAGCACTCTAAAAGTTACTGTCCCAGCCCGCACAGTTTAAGCGGTGTAGCAGGATTAGTGTCAGTCTAAGCTCAAAGTCTGACATTGACGAGTAACAGTCACACAAGCAATCAGATGGTGGCTAAGGGAATTTAGCTTCTTCCTTCTAAGTCTCTG
>JAJIBD010029847.1:0-14668 GCA_021461705.1 Cryptotis parvus
ACATATATATATTATAACTCAAAATGGATGAAATATTTGAAATAAAATTCTAAACCATATTAAATAGAACTATGGCCCAGCAGGCAGGTGTTTTCCTTGCATGGGGCAAACCACTTGACTCATGAGCCACTCTTTGGGCTCCCTTGAGCACTACCAGCTGGGATCTCTTAGCCCAGAGCCAGAGAACCTGGTGGACCCCAAAACAGTTAAACAAATAAAGATTCTTACATCATAGACACCAAAACAAGTGTGGCGAAACTCATCCTTGCATCCATGTTGGTTGTTTTTTGTTTGTTTCTTTTAGGCAGGCTGACTCCTGATTCTGCAGTCTGGGGTTACTCCATGAAGGCTCAGGGAGCATCTCCATATAGGGTCTTGGGAATCAAACCCAGCTTGGCCACGTATAAGGCAAATGCCCCAAATTAAATGTTATGAAACTTTAAATATGATATCAAAAAATGCCAGCAATATATGTAAAAATGGACAAGTGAAATGGTGTAACCAAAAGTTTCCCCCAAAATGGAAGCCCTCAGAAAAATGAAGCTAAATTTGTTAGCCAGCAGAGCCAAATTATAAATTATAGAAATCAATTAATATTCCAAATACATACAGAACCTATACAACATGGAATATATAATAACAGCAGACACAATTCTACAACAATAACAAGGTGTGGGAGGAAAATCCTGAACAAGCATTTCTTCAAAGGCACAACAGATAACCAATACACACACGAAGATGTTATTGGAACTCAATTACCATGAATGGATATTAAACTTATGTACCGTGCCAGCGATGAAAACAAACATGGTTAAGTAAAACATTTGAATGAAACTTGCCCTACTGCTCTACGGCGCAGGTAACATGGAGCAGTCATTGAAACCAATATGGAGGTTCCTCAAGAAAATTAAAAATAGGCACTAGAGATACAGCAGTAAGGGCAAGGCTGGTTCTTACCTTGCATGTGGTCACCGAGTCTGATAATGTTTCACCCATAGGTTTCCGTATCTCCAGAGTGATCCCTGAGTGCAGAACCAGGTTCCAGCTCCTGAGCACCACCAGGTGTTGCCCCAAAACAAACAAAGAAAAGGAAATTACCAGTAACCCATACGGGATCTCAAGAAACAGCACTTTTGAAGCTCTTAAGAAAGAATAAAACACTAACAAGGAGAGAAATTGCTTTTGAAAGCTCACACTGCACGTGAATGCTTACAGCAGGAACTGCGAACAGCGGTGTCCTCAGCATAAGAATAAAAACAGAAATTCCTTTCTTATTTGTAGACAACATAGATGGACCCTGAGGGTATTATGTTGAAAAAAAACTGTTGGAGAAAGACACAGATGCTAAGTGAATGATCTACTCACAGAGGATGAGAAGTACAACAGAATAAAGAGGTAATTTGAGATACAAAAAAACAGATCTCTAGTCACAGAAGTACAGTGAGGGAGGGCTAAAGGGTAAGTGGAGGGAGTGCAAGTTAAAGGTTAAAAAACAGGTAAGTTGTTCTCCGAAAAAAAAATAATGATGTTCCCATAAAAGGGCCGTACTCCCATGCCAGGGGCTGTTTCCATCTGACACTTGCCTGCAGAAGAACCCATTTCCCAGGTCACACAAGATACGGGCCGCCTTGTGTTTCCGGTGGTTTCTTTCAGTCACACCCAGTGATGCTCAGGGGTTACCGGGCTCTACTTGTGTAAATTACTGCTGGAGGGTGTTTTGAAATTATGGATGCCAGGGATGGAACCTTGAGCCAGCCATGCAAGGCAAACACTCCTCCCCCCGGGTATATTGTTCCTTAAAAAGCAAATGGCAGTCGTCCCGAAGACCGTCAGCTGGAAGTTCCTAATCGGAACCTCAGTCATCCAAAGCTCTTCTATGGGGAGGCCACCTTATTTTCACAGGATTATCTATAGCCCCTGGGCGCATCCAGTTGGGGGCTGGCCTGATAGTTTTAAACGGGACCTGCAAAATAGATTTAGACTGTGTTCATTTCAAATCAAATGACACCCTCAGATGTGCAGATGACAACGAACGCATTGGGTGAGCTTTGTTCCGAGCAAATATGTGCATTGTTGAGCTCCCAGAGGCCAACCAACCCCCCTGCTCCTGGCTGCTCCAGGTCATGCGCCTTCTGCTGTCACCTTGTTGCCGGAGCCTAGTCTCTCTCACCCTTGTAAAGCTAGTCCCCCTTTCCTATCCTTACATTCTCCCTAACTCTCTCTCTCTCGCTTCATCCTGTTCCGGGTGCACTCCTCACACACACCCCAGTCCCTACTTTCCTTTTTCTTCCCAATTCTGCAAAGCAGCAGAAATATTACCAAAGTTCCACCCTCAGCTCCCCTGTTCGAGATGTGTCCTCAAGCTCAAGCTCCTCTGCTTTTCTGCTCATTTGTATGTTGTCAGATCTCAAGTTCTTTAAAAGGCCCCTCTCCTCCTTTCTTGATCCCTCTGCTAAGCTTCATAACTCTCTATAAAGTTTTCTGCTAGTTATTCCAGCCTTTCTTCTAGATCAATTTTCGTTAATGTAAAAATCAGATGTGGAGATCTTCCTGCACCTCTGCTCATCAGCAAGGAATTTGTAGAATTGGGAAAAGTTTCTTCAAAGCTCACCTGCCTTCACACTTATGCTCCACTGTCTTGTCTCTTATCCCACACTCCTCCATAACACTTTCCCCAGGGAACAGATTTGATTCCCTTGAATTTCCTGGATGGTTTTACCTGATGTAGGGTTGCAGAGGTTTCTGTGTGCAGAGTCCTTTCAGGACAGTCAAGATGTTTATATTGTAGTTCCTGAAACGCACATCAGTGGCTGGTGATCCCAACCGGTCTTGGCAGACTTAACTGAGAAACATTATATTATGCGGTACCTTGTAGGCAGGCCAAAGCCTTCTTAACTTGTTGGAAAATGGGGAAATGAAATACCCATGTTCAGAACTTTTGTACAGATAAGAGGGAAAACACATAATATACTTGTCTATAGTACAGCAAGAGTTTAATAAGCACGGCAATAGTTATTAATACTAGAGACAGTAGGGCAGGCAGGTTTTTCAATTGAATCAATGGAATAATGAATGGGATGAGCAAAGGTCTACACCAATGCCCAAATTTCTTTTGAAAAAAAAACAAAAACAAAAAAGCAAAGAGAAATGACACAAGGTTTATTAATTTTGATTTATAAAAACAAAGTTTAACAATTAACCAATTAGAATTTAACTCCTTTGTTTAAGCCTATTAAGATCAGTTCTTAAAAATTGTGTATAAAAAAAAAAAACCATACATACTCACCTTCATCAGGATGCCCTTCTAAAAATTGTTCTGTAGACCTAAGCTTAATCCTTTTCTAATGAACTAAAAAGGGGGCAAAAGGAGATCAAAATGTCAACTTATAGATCCCTCTAAAATGAGAACGAGACATGGACCCAAAAGCTTATTTTTTCCTTTTTTTGGGTCACATCTGATGATGTCCTGGTTACTACTGGTTCTGTACTCAGGAATTACTCCTTGGTAGTGCCAGTGACTATATTGGATGCCAGGGATCAAACCTCCCTTGGCAGCAAAGCAACACCTCTCCCCATCACTCATCATTCTGGTCCCAACTGTTCAAATTTAAGCGAGAATTAAGTGATATCCCTAAGGATTTGGGATTCTAAACTTGAACTCGTAAATGCAAACAAAGTTGGAGAAGGTTCTTATTGAAAAGACAAGTGTACTTAGGTAATATGTTCATGCTTTTACATCATGCACTATAAGGCCTGTCCCCAGCTGCCATTTGCCTCCCTTACAGAATTATTTCACCAGCATGTGTTATTCTATAATCAATGAAAAGCTGTCTCACGATCCGCTTTTCCCCATTTGTTCACAGTCAAAGTATAATCTTGATTTTCCATTCCCTGCCCCCTTGATATTCATAGTCTTATCCAGAGAGTATGAAATCGAGATTTGAAATGGCTTCTAGCAAAAAAAAGTTGCAGCCTGATTTTAAGTCAGGACCTTGTCCCTTTGACCCTCTTCGGAATGCTGATGAGGAAAAGTGAAAAAATTCAAAAAGACATGTATCTGCATTTTATGGCTCCCAAATTTATTACAGAGGTAGCAGCATGTGGAATGCATGTACCCCTCTTGTATGTCTCCAGAAATGAATTCCCTTGGACATTTAGCTCTTAAACAAAAATATATATGTGTGTTGTCTGTAAAAGCTTTGGGTTATTATATTGTCCTGAGATCTCACAGGTTCCAGCAGCTAACTTCACGAAATATATTTTATTTGATGGGCCATTATAGACAAGATTTACTTGATATTTGTCCTTTTTACTAAATCTGCACATTTGTTTAAAATAGATCCTGGGCCTCTCTTGAGAAATGATCTCCTGACCCAGCCATTGTGCACCTGGGATGTTGCCAATCACTGATTGTTTAAAAGCATGATGGAATCCACAGAAGCAACTCATGGGCGGTAGAGAAGAGCTCTGGTAAGTTAAAAATGAATAAGAAGACTGCTGGGCTTGTTGCCGAGAATATGGAGTAAACCTCAAAGCAGATGGAGAATAGAAGACAGTTCAAAAATCTTCTCATTTTACAATGTACAAAGGAATTTAACCAGATTATTCTATCTCCAGACCCTGAGGTTGGGAATAGCCAGGGCTGAGGCATGTGGCAAAGAAGGAAGCATAGGATGATCTTAGATCATACCGTCTGGGGATCAAAATGATAGAGCTATCCAGAGTGGTCCCCAGCCTCTGAAGGAGCTTCTCCTCCTTCAAGCAGCCAGCAAACTGGTGGATGGAAGTCAGAACTCCCCGAAAGGTAAGGAAAAACATTTCGGGCCGGCCTGGACACCAAAGTGTGGAGGCTCCGTGAACACGAGTCAGAAATCTGAGTCGTCGTGGTTGTCTGTCATCTCTATTGCTTTTGTTCCGCTGACATTCACTCCCCTTTATTGTTTCCAAGTGAAGGGGTTGGGTGGTTAGTAACTGAGGGTCCTCACTAGCTGAAGCATCTGTTTTTTAAGAAACATTGAATCAATGTGAGATATACAGTTAGCAAGAGTTCATAATCAAGTGTCAACCATACAGTGTCCCAACACACATCCCCCTCACCAGTGCACATTTCCCACCACTAATGTCCCCAGTTTCTCCCCTCCTGTCCCTCTCTCCACAGCCCTCCCCCTGCCCCCTACCCCTGCAGCCTGCTCTATCTCTTCTTCTCTTTTTTCTTTCTTTTCTCTCTCATTTTCCCTTTAGACACTGTGACATAATACAGCACTAAAAGGGTGTCATGCATAATACTCCACCTCCATTCAGTATTCATTTATGTTCAGAATGATCATTCCCAACTTTCACTTCACAGTGATCACTTGTCTGTGGTAACTGTACTCCACGCCTAGTGGCATACATCTCTTACTTTTAGACCATTCCTCTGGCCCTTGTTTCCATTATAATTATTCACATCTTGCTTTCTTTATCCTACAAATGAATACAATCATTGTATGTTCGTTCTCTCCTTCTGACTGATTTCATTCAGCAGGATACTATCTAAGTCCACTCATGTATAAGCAAGTTTCATGAGTTCATATTTCCTTCAGCTGTGTAATGTTGCATTGTGTAGATGTAACTATAGTTTTCTTTGTCTAATTATCTGCTCATAGCACTTTAGTTATTTCCAGATTCTGGCTACTGTAAAACAGTAAGCTTCAGTGAACATAGTATACCCTAGTGGTCCCCTTGACACACACATTTTGTTCTTCTAACATGTCTTTGACCATCTTCTTACTGGACATGCTAGGCTCCAAGAATAACTGCAACTGGACTTCACACTAACAGCCACATGTCATGGGCAGGGTGGCAGCTTCTCTGTAATGTCCACCCCACTCCCTAACTGCATGGCATAACCAGTTCAAGACCTCCAAGTTAAGCCTCACACCCCCACCCCCTACATTCCTTGTTGCCTCCTGGTTATTCTCACCCATATAATATTATTGGAGACCTTAGATCTAAATATCTGTTTTCACTTTATCTTTTGTTGGTCTTAAAACATGAGTCTTTGATGATGGATTCAGACTCCCTGCTCACCCCTGAGTTTCTAAACCCTCCCGCCAATTGTAACGCTAAGTTCAAGATCTCTGTTTCAATATTTGCTCTGCTCTTCCCAGTTCTATGTGCACATTTCTGAGCTTCAGTGATATTCCCGTATCTGAAAGCACCTCCACATGAATCCCCACCAGATTGAGGCTTGGGGAACGATATGTAAGAGTCTAAGCTAGTGAGGGAGGGGTGTGGGCAGGCTGTCATATGGATGGAAGTTGAACCTAATTTTGATCCCTGGGAAATAAATCTATGAATATGTGGAATCAGGGATGCACATAGTCAGACTTTCCTGGTAAAGTCTTCCTGCATTGGCATGCAAATCCAAGTAGCTTATTAGACTCAATCAATCGGCAGTAGTAGCTGAAAAGGAAGGAACATGGTGCAAAATCTGCTTTATAAAGGACAACCAGTCAAATAGATAACACAGTGAGCGAGGTACTTTGCCTTGTATGTGGCCAACTCGGATTTAACCCCAGTATCTTTTATGGTTCCTGAGCATGGTCATCGTGTATCTCGGAGCACAGAGCAAGAAGTAAGCCCTGAGCACGTTTTTGTAAGGCCCCAAAACAAAAAATAGGGTGGGCATTTAAAGTTTAATTTTTTCTTTAGACTGGGATGCTCATTGCTATTTGGGGGCTTTAAGTGGTACTCCCAAGGAATAAGCCTTTCCTTACTTACCAGGACATGGTCCTCTTCTCTTTCTCTGTACATCTTTTGACTACCATTTTTCAGTCAAACTCAAATGTCATTTGATTTTAAAATTTGAACAGTGGGGATATAATTCGAATTATATTGGACACCTTTGGACTTGATTTAGAGACTGTAGGAGGTCATATATGAAAATCTTGAGGAGCCAGTGGCACTGCAGTAAATGGTTAGTAAAGGTGAAAGGTGAGCTGTTCTGACCATCTTGGGGGACCACTGATCGCCCATCTTAGAACGACAAGCATAAATTTGTTTTTAATTTTTTTTGTATGTGAGGTGCTTCTCCAGCACTGCTCAGAAAGCCAATCTCAGCTATTCTTGGCCTAGCAGTTCATATTTGCTTCTCTGAATGGTGGATAGAGAGTGCCAACTCTAAAGTTATTCTAGTGGTGTTTGGGGGTAGAGGAATATGCAGTACCAGGGATAGAACTCAGGGTTTTGTTCATGCAAGGATTATGCACCAACTCTTTAAGTTTATCTCCCAGGTGTAAGCAACAGATAATCAAGAGCAACTGAATATCTTATGGAATCTAGTTAAGGACTTCCAGCCTACACTCTCAGACCTGAAAATATGGATCTGAAAGGCAGGAGAGGCAAGTTTTCTGCTTTGTGCGCCCTCCATGTGCTTTTCTCGGGAATGTTATAAGGATTGAAACTAGATTCTTCCCCTATGCAAAAGCATATGCACTACATCAGAAGCCACATCTCATTCAGCTGTTTGGGACTTTGTTTCCCAGTTCCTCTGTTCTCTCTCTCCCCATCTCTCTTTGTCTCTTATATCCATGCTAATATCACCAACAGACAAACTGAAAGAGTAGATCCATGACCAAGAGTGACTGCATTCTCTCCACATAACTATTCGTCACCTAGTGAGGACTTGAACTTATCAATCATAAAAAAACCGCAGGATATCAGAAAGAGTGGGCTTTGTGAGTTGGACATTTGGTAGAATAAAAACAAAGCATAAATCCTCAGGCAGAATAAGTGAAGTGTAGGGAGGGAAGGGCAATACCGCTAACACTGACCCAGTTTAACAATTGGTTGTTGGACAATTGGTAACCTCAGATCTCAGCATAGAGAAGGCATTGGAGACTATGGAGTTACGAAGTTTCTTCCTTGACATCTTGTGGTTTTCGTGATCATTAGCCTATTTTTGTGAATGTTTATTGCCCCCAAATGAACATACTGAGATTCTTCTGATCAATGCCCTAGTGTTTGCTCATAAGGTGCACTTTGGCCTGGATCACTGGTTGTTCCAACAAAGGACTTGCTCTTCCAGAAACCTAAGTATGGACATGACTCTGTCTGTCTCCTGTCCTTCCCTCTGAGTGGAATGGCTGCTTTCAAGATGACAAACTCTAAATCTCAGTGCTGTGTGACATTTAGATGACTCTGAATTTGGGGCACTGTCCCAATATTGAGATTTGATCTGAGAGACTTCAGTTGTCCCTCTGAGATCCGGCCCATAACACTCAGAGCTGATCCCAAGTTCCCTCTTCTGATCGCGAGTCTCCACCAGTCATAGGTTTTAACACAAACCTAAGGTAACAAGTTTTGATGCTTTTTAAAGGTTTGTTTTTCTTGACTTGAGCTTCTAGTATTCCCTGAAAATTGACACTAACATTGTCCCCACAATAATTTTATTGACTGTCCCTAGCTGCTTGTTCATCACCATACGTGACCATGTAGTATCTTGACCATAGAGTCCAGGAGACAGCTTGGACAGGCGTGCTCTGGGGCCAAAGATAAAGCAAGTCTGAGACAAAAAAGTATGTCTAGATTGAGGATCCAGTAGATAGGAAGCCAAGTTCTGCCAAGAAAACACCTGCTTATGGAGCATCATCTGCACAGCAGTTTGCTCCTCAACTTCCTTCCGGTGACTTTAGAAGAATGCTCATGCGCTTACCTCCACCACACAGAACAACCCAAAGAAGTTCCCATAAGTTAATGGGCTTTAAATCCAACTCCTCACCCCAAAAGCTATTTCCCCATAGCCTAGACTTATCTCCCATACGAGGCCACATCATTAGGAAGCGGATGTTGCTCACGGAATAATATCGTGATTCAGTGATTGTTGAGGACTTCTGCATGCTGCATGCATCCGGTCTATGAACAACCTGCTGCATTTATACCATCTTATCCATAACTGTCTCTCTCTATCAAGGACTAATGCATGACTAACCCTCGTGGCACCCGACCTCAGATCCCAAGACTGGTATATGTTCAGGTATGTGTTTAAGTCTGTTCTGAGAGAAAAACATAGTCTAGGAAATAGTTGGTAAGATGCATCCTCAGCCTGCAAGGGAGGCTGCCAAAGAAGGTATTCCTCGACAGTTGAAGGTATGAGTCCCCTGCATTCTCATGAAAATTAGAGTGAAGCTCACGACAAAAGTACATCTTTAAATTCAGCTTTCCACTGGGTTCAATTAATGAGACTATTTTCTTAGTAACAAATGGTAAGCTTCAAGGCTCTCCATGGCTAGTGATCAAGTTCAGAGTGCACTGTGGTGCACAGTATCTGGTCTGGCCCTGTGCTCTTCCCCCACAGAGTAGAGCAGCCTTTCTGCTCCCAGGCAGTGGAACACCTCGGCCTCATTGTGTGATTCTCTGAATTTCCATCCAAGTGCTCTCACGCCATACTATAAATATACCCCACATCTGGCTTTGAGAGAATTTCGAATTTGGAGATCTTATTTTTGAACATCATAGTAATTTTCATGTGTTTTTGCTCCATCTCAAACATGATGCTATTTTTGTTTTTATTTTTTATGCTTTGCTATTTGAAGAGACATTGGGGAGGACACAATAGGGAGATAAAAAAAAGGAAGGGATTAAAAATGCAGGTGAGGCATGGATACTAGAATGGAGCATGTGTTGCAGTACACTGCTGCCAAGAGTCTCTGCACCTAGGCTGGAGTTGCCTCCTTTGCAGGCCAATTTGTAGATTGGGCAGGACAGTTTGAATGTGGCCGTTATCTTACCATGTATTCTATACTGGCTGTATAAATATTTTCTCTACTAATCGCTACAATCATTATGGGACTAACTACATCTACCAGTAGATTTACCTGGCCACATTGGATTCTAAGTAATTATAACAGAGAGAAATGCTGGGTGCCTCCAAGCAAGCATTAGGTTTCCTAATAAGTCTAAAAAGACTAATATACAAAAACAACTCATGAAGTAAAGATGAGAATCTTATGTAGGCTTGGAGAAATTTATACCTAACTAAAATATACCCTTTGGTCAAGATAAATGCTCCCCTCCTCCACACTACCCCTGACACAAGGCAGAACTTGTCTGGGCAGCATTAAATCTCAAAGGACCTAGGGAAGTTGGGAGAAATTACCGAGAGAGGAATTGACTCACAGCTTTCCATTGGATTGGGCAGTCAGTGTTGCAGGGATATAAACTGTAGCCTGCCAAAACTTGGATCAGGATGTTTGTCAAAGATGGACTAACACAAACATGTGGAAGTAAGAGGTTAGGTAAAATGGAGAAGGGAAGAGTGTGCTAATGGATTGGGTCAAAAGTGATACTACTAGACTAGAACTCGAACATTTCAGTTCAGCAAAAAAGATACACATGATAAATTCTAAAATGTATATATTGTAATCCACAGTGTGTAAGAGAAGGGGAGGGGAAAAGAGAGAGAGAAAAAAGAGAGAAGAGATAAAAAGAACCTGCTAAGGAGGAGGAATGAAATTGGGGACATGGATGAAGTGGGAAATGACCGAAATCCAAACATGATCTAGTAATTGTAAATTCATGGTGGTATAATAAAATATTAAAAAAACACCTATAACCTGCCTCTTTTTTTTGCCTTTTGCCCCTCTTGCCTTTTTTTTTTTTTTTTTATATTTTCTACCCTCTCCTCTCTGTTCCCTGCTGGGCTCCAATAAGTGGCGGTGGCCATTCTGGACTAGGGGTTCTGAACCTACACTTGGTTAAAGCCCAGCCAGGGAATCCAAGTCCAGGGTTTTCCTGTTATGGGATTGTGCCAGAACCCACCTGGGAGAGTAAAGCCTTTGAAACTTTTCTGAATTCCCCCACATTCTTCCTGTATGCCGGCCTTCTATCCCTTTGGGGGTAGAAGAGGAGAGAATCCCGGACTTCTGCTCCCCCTTCTCCCATTTTTACCTAACCTCTTACTCCCATATGTTTGTAGTTAGTCCATCTTTGACAAGACATCCTGATCCATGTTTTGGCAGGCCACAGTTTTTAATACTCCCTGCACACAGACTGCCTAATCTAATGGAAAGCAGTCAAGGTCAATTCCTCTCCGGTACTCTCTCCCAACTTCTCTAGGTCCTTTTGAGACGTTAGCTGCCCAGATAAGTTCCTTGTCTTGGAAGCACCCTGCAGGGTAGTGTGGGAGGAGGGGCATTTATCTTGACCAAAGAATATCTTACAGCTAGGTATAAACTTCTCCCAGCCAAAACCCCGCGACAGCACAAACTTAGCAGGAATATAATATATGATACTCATGGGATAGGCTGAATTTCCAACAGTTACTCCATAGGCAATATCCCTGAAGCTTTTGTGGGAGCTGAAGCTAAATTGGGGGAATTATTGAGTGGAAGTGCTGATGACAAAAATCCCCTGTGCAATCTTCAAGGAGCAAATAACAATAAATACCCCAGGTCTCATAGAGCCATTTACAAAAGGGGCTCTGAAACCTTTCAAGGACATGTGGTATCCTCACACACTCAAGCGGAGAAAGAGAGTGTGAAATGAAGCATCAGCCACAAGTTCGTTGGCAAAATAGCAGTGACCCAGGTAAAAGAGAACATCTGGGTTGCCAGGTGAAGGTGAGAGAAACAGTGAGTGATGTAGGCAGAGGAAAGCCAGTCTTTTCTCTGCTCAGAACCTATAATAGCTTCCAGGAGAAGACCTCATTCTTCTTCCAGGCCCTGATGGAAGGGATAGGGTTTGGAGGGGATGCTGAGTTGGGGCTCAGACTCTTGAGTGCAAACCTGACACCTCCCTGAAATCAGAATAGAGTTCTCAGCCCCCAGGAGTTCCACTCCCTTCTGGGCAAGGTGTGGCTGGGGTTCAGGCCCTGACCCCACAGGCCTCAAGGAATGTGAAGGTTAGCCTGCACACCCCTTTGCTTTTGCCTATAATGCCTGGGCTGCCACTCCCAGACAGTTGTGAGGCACAAAACTGCAAGCTGAAACCTGTGACCATCCTAAAGTGCCTGAAAAGTCTGTCTTGAATGCACTGATCTGCTACCCAGAACTTCTCTGCGGGCACCAGTCCAGGGTTCTGCTGAGCACTAAGGGGAGCATCAGGAAAGACACCAGGCGAGAATCGAACATGCCTCCCAAACAGGGCAGGTCTTCCTTTAGGCACAAAGGGAGTCAGTAACTTCTAGCAGATTCAGGGGAAGGTAAGAGAGCTGAGGGAAGACTTTTCTGGGTATGAATCAGAGATACCTGCATGTTTGCCCAGGGTAAGCTTCAGGGATGGAGAGTGCTTGAGAGTGCATGTGTGAATGGGTAGTTACTGTGTGAGGGATGGTAAGCAAGTGTGTGAGGATGCATGTGTGAATCAGGCATGTGAATGTGTATATATGAACATGTATGTCTATTTTGGAGTGTATGGAATTTATTGTGTGCAGTGTGTGTGGTGTGTATGTGTACATATATGGCATAAGAGTGCTTCAATGTTTGTCTCCTCACGCCATACCTGCCAGGTGACTTAACGTTCAGACACTGCTGACTGGGGACTCCTGTTGTTCAACAGCAGGGGACCACCCCATACTAGGACGCCTGATACAGTCACCTGCAGCAAGACCAGTGTGACTCTTGCCAACCTGGGGACTCCCATGGTCAGTCCCTCTATGATTCCGTGGCATCTCTGTGTGGCTCTTCAATGTCTATCCCTTTGCTGATGCTCCCGTGTCTAATCCACTCTGTAACCTTCTGTATCAGTTCCCCATGGGACCTGTAGCGACCCACCGTCAGCCTCTGTGCAACTCCTGTGTTGTCAGCCTCCTTGAACCACTCTGTGTCAGGCCCTGTGTGAATCCTCATGTAGGCTCCTAGTGAGGATTCCCATGTCGATCCCATGTGACCCACCTGTCGAGGCTCTGTATGACTCTGTGTTGTCAGTCCCCATGTGATCCACTGTCAAGCTTTGTGTGGAATTTCATGTCAACGCCTGTGTGAGTCCCCATGTCAGTCCCCACATGTGACCCACCTACAGCCCTGGTGTGACCTCTCCTGTGTTGCAGCCTCTGTGTGCTTTCCCGCCAGCCCTTGCCCAGTCCCAGCCCATCTGGTCCGGCACCAAGAAAATGGCACTGTGCCTGCAGGCATGGCGAAAGCAGAGTGGTCCTTGAAAAGGAGGAGAATAGACTTGCCAAATTTGAGTCAAAGATTAGAAATTCCAGTACAGCCAAAATGGCCACAGAAATGCAAGCAGATGTGTGGACGGGTGTCACTGAAAGAATATTTCTGCCAGGTTCTCTTTCCTTTCACGAAAAATGGCAGAGGGCACCGATTTGAGCGCTGCACTTCATTGGTCTGGTCTCTGGAGATCAGACATTTTCTCTTTCCTGTGGAAAGTCAGAGTTGTGTTTCGACTGCCTAACACACATATCACGCCGCCTGCCATTACTTTGCACAATTTGGGGATAACTCCAGTTCCTGGGAGTCCCAGAAATGGGGAAAAGAACATTGGTGATTCTCACTGGAAAGGTGATTCTGGAGTCTGGTCCTGGGTTTTTAGTAAGAAAAACTCCTTGATAAGTGGGAGCTAGAGGCTGAAACCAGTTTTCCCTTTTGCAGGGAATTTAGAAACCAAGGGGAACAATACTGATAATGTGATTGATTCACCAGCCCCGCTTTGCCCCTCTGCCTCCTACCTGAATGGGGACTCTGGCACCAAGGGGCTATAATTGCTAAAAGGTACATGTAAAGGGTACCTGGATGAACTGGAAAGATGACACCGCTGCTCTCTCCCACTAGGAGGTGACTTGAGTGTCACGATGGTTGGAGCACACAAGCAGCTACGGTCGTCTTCACTGTAGTGCTAGGAGAAAGTGAGAGAAGGGAACCACAGATTGCTACTGCCCCACCATTCAGTCATAAAATTTAAGCCGCGGCACCGATAAAGCTGTCCTCATTGAAGCTGACACCCCTCTTATAATAATTGGGGACTGCGCCTCTTGGGGGAAAGGAGTTTTATTAATACAGATTCCATCTTGTCCCTGGAATTAACATGAACTCTTAGGACCAAAAAGGAGGCCTGCCGTATGTAATCTGACCTTAGACCCAACCTTGGGACATCACAGGTGAGAACGAAGACCTGGGGTTGAGCTGAAAGAATGTGTAGTATGATGAGGGAAGCAGAGGCGACAAGCAGACATTGTTGAAACTTTCAGTCTTGGATTGGCAGAAAAGATGGCTGGGCCTGGGGTGGAACTCCTGGCCATTCAACTTTTATAGTAATTGGTTTATTAAAAGAGATAGGGCTGAGGGAGGGGTTTTCTGTCTCCCCATTTGCGTCTACCAGAACTAGCAGACAGCATTTAGGTCAGGACTCATCTAAATTTTCTGGGAAGTGACACTGAAAACTGTTTTGCTCTAAACTCTAAGTCAGGAAGGTTGGCACTTAGAAATAAGGATATCTTAACACCTCAGGAGAAATTGAAATCTGATCTCAGGCTAGAGGCTATACCTTCAACCCGAACCAAGGTTTTCTTATTTCTCTTATAATAAAATGGCACATGCTAGTGACTTACGACAACTTGAGATTCTTTCCCCATAGTCTTCAGAGATTACCCTTATATAAGAAAAAAAAGCAAGGAACAAGCTCATGTGTCCTCCAAAGCTTCTGGTGAGCGTGCTTCTGACCTCTTTCAACTTCTGTT
>JAJIBD010029849.1:0-12815 GCA_021461705.1 Cryptotis parvus
GTTAGATATGGCCCTGCCACTTCCAGAGAACAACTCCTGAGTATTGAGTAGGAATAACCCTTGAGCATTCCTGGGTGTGACCTAAAAAATGCAAAAATAAATAAGTAAATAAAAATAAAATTTAAATGTGTGCATTATATACTGCACTATTTACTCAACTCTAATATTACTTACATGGCACTAATTCCCATACTTGTATATATATACTGTATATTTGGCTTTAGACTCAGGTTTTTCTTACGGTAAATAATTCACTGTATGAGCTGCCAATGAATAGATCATTTGCTGGCAAATTCAATTTCACTGAACAAATGAACGTATGAGGCATTGTTACAAGAGAGCATAGAGGAAGCAAATTTGTGTTAAAGAAAAATTGCTGCTTCATCTTATTCTATATTTAGGACACTCTCTTCATAAGATAACTTTGTTGACTCTGGAATGGGAACCTTCAAGAGGCTGCAAATTTTAATCCACTTTAAAATAAACATGCCTAGGAATTATCTAAATAACATCTGAAGACTTGAATTTGGAAATTTGGACAGTTTTTAAAGCTTAAATGCTAAATGAATTGTTTACCACTTAGTAACATACCTTATTTTACATTATTTTTAATTAATTTACTCAACTATTATTTGATATACAATGGATAATAAAAAGCAGATGCCCACTAATTTTAATAATTATTTTAATTTTTTAATAAAACTATACCATCTTCCACATCGGACTTCCTCTCTTCAGAACTCCTGCTCCCAGCAGCAGACGAAACCTATTCGGATCATTGACACCCACCCTGCAGTAGATTTTTTTTCAATCTGTCCAGGTGTTGAACCAGGAGACTTATAGACATGGGGCAGAGCTGCTACTTGTTTCCTGGCCTAGCTCACGAGGTGCCCGGGTGCCCGGGATGGATGGCAGGTCGGCCCTGGCCCATCACCCCAGCAGGGCCCCCAAGCAACAGCTGCAGACAACGCCCCCCACACACACTGGGCTGCCATTCACATTCGATGATCCTCTCATCAGAACTCCATCCAGCAGCAGACTTGTTTACCAGCGCCTTGCACCGCGTGGCCAAGGCCGCTATGGTTTATCAATAAATGCTGTATTTAGTACAAGAGTATGCTACCCACATGGCAGCCCTGGCAAAGCTGCCTCGCAATGGATATGCCAAGTACCAGTAACAATTATATTAGGGTTATTCCCATGACCTAATATAATTGTCTGAGGCTTTATGTTCCTCCGAGCAAGCAGATGCCCTTTGGGCTCTACTCACATAAGACAGGACATATGAAATATTACTGGTGCCCGCTCGATCAAATTGATGATGAATGGGAAGATAGTGATAGTGAATAAACTATAATTTAGTGAGTGTACAAAACTAGAACCAGGTTCACAATTTCAGCTGTGGATAAACAACTTGTTTCTCACTATAATCATATGGACAGTGAGTATTGTAATAACTTTGCCCAAAATGATTAATGCTTATCACTTTGTAAATGATAAATGATATACCTAATTAACTGTAGCATTAACTTGGGCAATGTTTATGAATGGCTATGCATCCTAGCTGGCCACCACTAATTGTAAAAGACAGCTTCAAAACAGTGATGACTTCAAAATAAGATACTCACCTAAAAGTATATATTAGGGGCTAGGAGCAAGAGTTCAGTGGGTAGGGGTATTTGTTTTGTATGCAAAAGATCAGGCAGAACTCTGGTAATTTCAAATATCCCCTTTGACTTGGAGTACAGCTTGTGAGTAATTCCTGAGTGTAGAGAGCAAGATTATCCTCTAAGAATAACCAGGTGTGACTCCAAAGAGCCAAAAATAAAAATAAAAGCATATGAATGAAACAAATTTGTAGCTTTAATTTGTAAAAAAATATAGATTAGGTTATAAATAAAGGGAACATACAACTCAAAGCAAATGTATCTTATATAAATATTGTATAAAAAGTATGAATACAACCTATATCTGCTTTTAGAATATCTATTTTTATAAGTGCCAATAATATGCGCTATTAACTCCAGATGATTATAAAGTATGACCACCTACATTTGTAGATATTCTTAGAAAAATAACATTTTCGATAAAAATAGCTAAGTTAGATTCCTTTATAGCTTTATACATATATATATGTATTCTATTTCTTTCTTAAAATCACTTCTAAGTGAACACAAGAGATCTTTGTGTACTTGACTAATTAATTGGTACAGTTACCAACTTCATTGCATTTATTAAGAAAACTTTATGAGAACAATAAACTTAGTTTATCAGGGGAAATTAAAACTTATGGGCAAGATGTTTAGAAATAATATCTTACTATATTCTAAAAGTAGAGACAGTAGCCTATATAAGAGTGCAGTGACATACAGTCCATTCCTTTGCGTTATTCAGATTTCATGACATTAATTTTGCCACAAAAATTCTTCCCACTTTTATGCTTAGCTATCTTTAAAAATGTCCGATCACCAATGAATTTCATTGAATTTCTTCAGGCACTGGTTTTAGTGCATTTGGGCAATAAATAATACCATGCATGATTTCCTTATTTCTATTAATTTTCTTATTTTATGTAAAATCACAACACATCTACAGCAATTAGAATATTAAACTTTGTATAAGGTGACAAGTGAATGTAGCTGACTGAGTCTCAGATAGAAGACTGAGTGTTCTAAAATTAAAATTACAGAAAACAGAGCAAACTGGGCTGGGCAGCCAATCCTTCCATAATAAATATATATATAGTATAATATAAAATAAACTAAATTATATATAAAATATTGTTGAAATAAATATAGCTCGTAGGTTAGCAGACGTGGAGAGGCAGGCTGGCAGGGCTTGAGAGGAAGATTTGGGCTCTGCTCTGTATCCCTCCACCTCCAAGTCGGTGGGTGTGGTCAGCTCACAGCCCACAGCCAGCAATGCCAGATGAGACACATCAGACTCAGGAATATCACTGGGGCATGGTATTTCCAGATAACAATGAGGTTAGAATTCAAATTCTTCCAAGATCTTTCACATTATACACTGATGTATATCATTCTAGCTGCAACAAACTTGGGAGGTTATTTATAGTTCTGAATTATAATGTCACACTAGAAACTCCCTATGGAAATACACATATAGAGATTCACATCATGTAAACCATAAACATCTGTAAGGCAAGTCAAAGTATAAGAGAAGAGAGAAGAGAGACAAAAATAGAGATAGAGAGAAAGTGAGTGAAAAAAAAAAAGGTGCTCGCAGAAGCCAGTTGGGTGGGAGGGAGGTTGGATTGTGAAGAAACAAAGTAATTGGTGGATGACTCAGTGCTGAACACTGTATGACAAAAACCCAATCCTTTTAAAATTGTACAGCCCACGGTGTACAATAAAAATTAAGAAAACAGTGAAGATAAAAAAATAGATATATTCTACAATAAAGGAGAGAATAAAGTGCACCAGTTTGCAGTGAAGAGAATAAATAATTTCTAAACTAAAAGCAATGTTGTTATGGCAACTCTGAGTTGAACCCACCTTACATATCGGTTATATGCATTTTGATAAGCATACAATAAATTTCTACCTAAAAATCTAATAATAGAGGTCCGATTACTTCTAACACCGGCCTCTCAAATTCTTAAGCTATGTTAAACTTGATTATTGCATCTAACTGTGCTAAAAGTTCAATCTTTAATATTTTTTTCAACAGTTAAAACACACAACACACACAGTTTGCAACCTAATTTTTAAACAAGAGTAATTTTATTTTCACACTTTGTGGTATGTATATCTATATTTCAACTGTAAGGGGGCGCTTTTCTGAGTCTCTCCTTAAGCCCTCTTTGATAACGCACCTGTTTTCACATTACTTGAAGTTTATCTCTTTAAACATATGGCTATCTCAACATTTTATCCACAACACCTCTTTAAAAAGGGCCCAGTCTCCAGATAGTCACATTCTGAGGTACCGGGAGGTATGGCGACACAGCCTGTTCATGTAAGATCAGGTGTTTTACATGCAGGTTGCATCTTCAGCATTTTGGTCCTGGGCTCTGAGTATTGTTGATATGGCCTCAAAATTGACATTAAAAGAAGTGTTGAAATGCAGTTCTATTATTCCATACCTGGCTTCAGGTAAAAATATCTTCAATGGCTTTTGAGTTCCGCAGTACAGTGTTAACTTATCATGAATCTGGGGGACCATATGTGCTGGGAATTGAAAACTTAGGTCAACCACTTATAAGACAAAAACCCCACATTGAAACATCTCAGCCCTGATGTTATCTGAGGTCCTAAGCCTAATTGCAGCAATGAGGGCTCGAATTGCCATAGTAAATCAGTGTCTAGGTTTCAGACAATTGTGTGGGCACCTCTCATAGTCTAACAATGTGATATTGCCGGATAACTATGCAAATCCTAAAATTTGAAGGAACAGAAAGTTAATACTAAAATTTTCTATAATCTGTTAAGGAAAAACAACTCCTGTGGAATCATAAAAAAAAGCATGAAATTCCATTTTTAAGCATTGTTTCTTATAGCTAATTCCATAAATGTATTGGTTTGAGTATGTAGCATTAATAGATTTCTTTCTGCAATACCAGATAAAACTTCAAAACACTCAGCTCCCATTTTTGCTCTTCATTTTTAAATGTTTGCATAAAAAAAAAACCTAATGTTTTCCATGTGACTGAGCAAAAAACATCTAAATATAATGCCTGATTTGATACTCTGTATACACTAGCTTATACTAACTAAAATGTGAAGTAATACTCATGTGGGCATAGAATTTTATATAAATATATAAATGTTTATATATAAATAAGAATAGCCATATGTACGTATACATACATATATACATGAACACACATTGCAAATTCTGCATCATATTAAATGTCTGGTTATAATAATTACACATCAATCAATATAATATATAGGCGCATATGTGTTAAAAATCTCTGAGGGACAGGAAGATAGCTTAAGTGAGAGTGCAAGTGACTATCATGTAAGGCCCTGCATAGGTTATTAGACTGTATGACCAGCCTCCTATGCTCCAGGTTCGCTTCCTCTCTGTGGCTATGGGCAATTCTAATTGAATGAGCATGTAACTTAGCAAGGTGAGGCCCCTATTAAATTTAAAATAGTTACCAGGCAGAAAGCCAAATGAATAAACTTAAGAAATTAGGTAAACATATATAAATTATTAGTCATTTATTACATGCATTTTAATACATTAGATGTATTGAACATTCATTCTTAGGCATGACCTATTTATGGAGTTATAATTTTGATAGAATAGAAACACATTTGAACAGAAATGCTGATATAACAAAACTGCATAAAATTATTAAATACACACATCCAGGTACGTGGTTTTAATGGAGACAAAATAATCTAATTATATACAAAAATTTAAATACAGAATAGATAATTAGTACCACCATTAATGTGAGTTATTTCCAGAATTAAACTTGACTCCTGGTGAATGTCTTACTAAATTTTAACTACATCTTATGTGTAATGTCTATCAAATTGTAACTTACATCATTATTCTATGTCGCTGTAAATATTAGAATATAATGCCAAGTTAAACTCTTTACACCAGAGAGTATAAGAAGGCACACAAAGTAAGATATTATAAAGTCAAAAAAAAATTTTGCAGGTTACTTGATGGCATATGCCTATTTTATAATCTAACAAAAAATGGTGGGGGAAAGCCTGTAAGAGTCAGTGGTAGAAAATTGAGGAGGTACTTTAAAAATTTCACTAAAATCATGTGTCTTAAGTGACTTTTTAGACCAGAGTTTCTATTTCTGTACTTGGAAAGAATCAATGTTATCTTATAACAGAACATCAATTACACTTCAATTTTTTATATTACTGCTAAAAGAATATACCTAGATTCCTTTACAAAACTGTCAATGTAATTTACCTTGACTCTTTGAGCTAGAGAAGGTCTAAAATCAGCAAGTTGAGATTTACTTACTAAATTACCAAGAAACAAGACACATAAGAATATCCAATATTTCTCTTTAAGTAAACAAATTTAATGATTTTAGTAAAGTTGTTTCAAAGAGTCTGAAGGTATATTTTGTTTTATTTCGTTTAGCTATAATATTGACAATAACATGAGTTCATAAAGATTGTTTTAAAAAACATTAATATTATATTAAACATTTAATTAATAGACTGTCTCATTTTACTGGTAATCTATGAGTTTAATACCAGGTTAAATGTTGTTAGAGGCTTACAAAGAATATGATATGTATTTTATTTTAGCTTTTATATATAGTGTAATTTCACTGAACTATCAAATAAAGATTAACACTTTTAAACAACAGCTGATTTGTACCAGTAGTACAATCTTGAACAATAAAATCCCATGGAAATCATATATATTTTTAAGTGTAAACCTATTCAGTTTCTTAAGTTATTGGTCCCTTATTGCAAAAGAAAAACTTGCAATTCTTCTGAAAGTGAAGGAGAGATTTATGTAATTGTTCAGTAAGTACTAACACAACAGTAATTGACTTACTTTTCAAACACTGATTAAAGCAAACTTATCTTCCTTTATTATTTAAACTCCTATAGAAATTATCTGTTCCTTTAGATATGTTGTATAAACACATAATTATTGAATTATATACGTAGTTTTTTAGCTAGACAGACTATACTATATCAATATAATAAATATGTATATTGCTTAAAATAGTACAGCTAGGAATACTTTTGCTACCCGTGACACTTTAGTAAGTGTAGAATTATTTTGATTGGTCAGGATAAGGAATAATCTATAACTGTAATTCAGTAGGTATAAGTATAAGCCAAGGGTATTACTTCAGTGTAGTAAATAAAAGAAATTATTCTCAAACAAGAAAATCTAAACCTGTCTTTATTATGCTGTATGTATATATATACATATATATATCAGATATACATGAATATATATACATCAGATATATAAGGAGTATATATCTGATATATAGAGAGATTGCAATATTATATTTAAATAAATTACAATAAATATAATGAAAGAAACATGCCAAAATCTGAAGTATAACCCAATGGATATTGACCACTCAAAATATAATTTAAAAATCTGAGCACATGAAAGTCATGCTCACATCCCACAACCACCACTACGCCAACTCACTGCACTGATTTTACAGATCCTGATGTTTCTTTGACCACGGCTGGATATTATGTGGACATACAGTATCTACAAATTCCATCAGACTGACAGGAGGGTTCCAAGCTCAATCATGTGGAACAATAACACAGGCAACTAATTCCCCCAAACAAAAAATAATAACACAAGCTCCCAACTAGAACAAAGTAAATTTAGTAAATCCTCATACAGGTCTTAGCTATAATAAAGAGAGATAAAACATTTCAGAAATGTTCTTTTACTAAAGCATTTTGATAATTCCATTAGCCACTTGGAAACAGCAAGCAACATTTATATGTTGTGCCTGATATGTGCTGGCTTGAGGACTGGCTGGGAAAATTGGTCAATGGTGGGAGAAGGTCACTATGCGATAAGTAGCTGGGACAATTGAGTTCTGTGGACAACAGAGTTCTTAGTAACAACTTTTGCAAAGGACGGTGTTTAGTTAAAATAAAGTAAAAATAAAAGCATGATTTTACATACGTTTGAATCATTATGATTTTTTTGTTTTCCTGCTTGTTTGTTATTTTATTTTATTGGATCACACTAGCTATGCTCAGGAAATATGTGTGGTCCCCAGCTCAGAAATAATTCATGAATGAGCTTGAATACCTCATAATGCTCCTTTAGAAAAACTGAGTTTGAATGTGTGCAAAATAAATCTCTAACCCTGCGTGGTAATCACTCTGACCCTAGTGTTATGGTAAATGCTTACTAGTGGTTTTAGATTTTGAGATAGCTCATTCTTTTCAAAACAGATGTTACCAGAGTAATGACATTTCACTATAGAGCAAAAAAATCATTGTAGACATAATTTTGTACACACTTGTGATGTAATCATTGATGGAATTTTGTGCATTTTCACACTGAAAATAAAGGAATGAAAATAGCATCTATATCATATCTCGAGGTCTATTATGTCAGGAAATGCTCCTTATATTCTAATACAGAAATATACACTTGTAAGTTTCACATTTTCCAGCAACCATATTCAAATGCTGTAATTCAATGAATTCTATGTTGATACACATGGGCTTAGCCATGACCTTCCTCCTGACAGGTTTTTCCTGAATGGCAATTGATAGCTAAATTGCCATAACACCTTCCTTCCATAAGGTAAATATTATGCTTTTATTTTTTTTGAGGTTGAAGAATCACCACCCTTACTCAACCCAGTGCAGTAAAATATTTATTAAGCATTCGCTCATTCTTCTATTTTTCCCCTTGTGAGATGCTATCCTTTAAGATAAGCTGAAGAAGCAAATGACTCCCATTTATTAAAGACTTTATTTTAAAGATGCTTAAGTGCAGTTCACAGCTCTTCAATCACTCTTATCAACTCAGAGGTTCCATTGTGAGAAATCTATGTTCCATCACACAGAAACAAAGAGTAATATGTTGCCTTTTTATTCTGTCAGGAAAAATATCAGCACACTCAGTAGGACAGGAAAATACTATACAGAATTTGGCAGAATATGAGGAATTGTGGGTAACCATTATAGATTTATTTAAAGTCCCATGTTAGACAATGCAGATTTACCTTTAAAGATGTTATAGCGTTCACTACACATTATAAAAATGTGCGCTTTGTTTATTATATTGTAATCACTTCTGGTTTGTACTAAAGCTTAAATGATACAAAGGTCTGTTAAATATTTGGGAAACATATTCTGGTATTTTCAACAAGGACTAAATCTTTTCTCTCCTTTTTTTTCCTGAGTAGAAGAAACAGTAACAAGTAGGGCTAATCTTAAATATAAATAATATTCCTTTATTTGATCAATATACATTATCCTTCCAAGAATATTAGTCATAATAATCTGCTGAGAACTGTTACCAGCTTTATCTCAGCTAAAAGAGAAAGCATCTTCTCCTGGGATCTTCTGTGGGTTCTATTTTCCTATGTTGCAACTTGAAGAATACTTCCAAGACATCATCTTGAGAATATAAAAATAATATTCTATCAGTCATCTGTCTTTGACATGGGTTATTTCTCTTATAGGAAACTTATTAGAAGATGTAGCATTTAGTAACACTTCTCTCAAAGTTGGGTCTGCCAAGGATACCAGAAACTACTACTGAAGATACCACAAAGACAATCCTTCCATTGGTTTAAGTGCAAGGCCTAATCGGTTGCATTAGTAATAATTTCCAGAAAGTTTATCTTGTAACAAAAAGAATGAAGGGACATGATGATAGTAAAGCAGATGGGATTCAGGCACTGAGTCCATATATAGTCTACCAAGCTCTGCCAGGAGATATCCCGAGTGCTTCCACAGCAATAAGTCATCAGCATCGCAGAGTAAGGCCAGAGAAAGTATTTTCAAACAAAGTTAAGATTTAAAGATTTTACCTGCACTCAACTGTGGCGGGCGTTTTGTTTGTTCTAAGGGCACACTAGGCAAAGGCTAGATTATTCCTCCTGGCTCTGTATTTAGGAATCACTCCTGGTAGACGGGGGAACCATGAATGGTGTCGGGATGGCACAAGTGAGGTTCATGCACAGAAAATACTCTAACTGGGCTGCAATTATTGTCCGGCTTCAAATGGATCTTCTAATCTTGGCAAATTATAAATATTTGGGTTTGTTAGTGTCACAAATGCAAGAAATTGTGCTTTCTGGCTGCCTATACAAATAAAAGTTCTAACAACAGGGAATTGCTTCCTTCCTTCCATTTCTTCTTCTTTCATTCCTTTTGCCTGCGTGGACTCTGCCTGCGCTCATGGATCATTATGAACATGGTTAGAGGACTAGTGCTTTGGGGAATAGGTTATGCGTAAGGCAAGTACCTCTGGGTTTACACTATCTTTTGCTCCACCAAATAAAGTTATTTCTGTGGAAAAGTGCATAATCACTTCTAAAGTGGTGCTGTGGGCTTACACCTGGCCTGTAACTCAGGGGTCACTTGGGGACTATATGGGGTGCTGAGGGATCAACCATTGCAAAGGTAAACACCCTATTAATTGTAATGTGGCTCAGACAGCTGTATTTTAACCAGCTTATGTCCCCTACCATTACTTCAGGATGCTTTTAACGATTTTTATATTCTGTTTTATACTCTCTTGCCATTATGTCACAAATATAACTTAGTAAATATTGTACCGTTTAGTATCAGTTTTCTATCTGTACAATATGTAAATTACGCAGAACTTTTTATCTTAATGGATATTACCGTCACTTGTTCCTAAATTTCAGATCCCACCAAACAAATGGACATTAACATACCTGCAATGACTGGATTTCATCTTCACTGTATTACAGTCTCACAGTAATGAGTGGCCATCCCTTCAAATTATGAGTGCAGCTGCTAACAACATATACTTAGGCTGGTTTAAAGTTTAAGATAGCATTAATATTGAAAGGTAAACATTGCGCTTTTGAAAATGTGCACTGTGCAGCTCAACGTTTTATGAAAAAGTAAGGATCCATAATGAGATTGACTTATTATCCTTAGATCTAAGCCGCACACAAGAGAGAGTCATGAATTCAAATAGCTATTCAGCAGTAAGGCCTTCTGCAGGTCCTCCTGATAGGGGCAGCGATCATCAGCAGGTTATAAAGTGTCTCCTGCATAGAAATTACTGTACACTGGTTTCTCTCTCAGCATCCAGCCACATAACCCACCTGAAATGGGTTATATTGTAGGTTGTTTTTTGTTTTGTGAACTCTATAAATAAATTGGAGAAGATATTATCCTATCATGCATTCTCATAGGATAATATTTCAGGGACCACAACAACCATGCTAAACAGATTAAAGGAACATATTGCAAAACGTGTTCTATTCTTATCTGTTAGTTGCAAGCAGCATTTAATTTATAGAAGTGATACAAGGAAATTTTTTAAAGAAAATAATAATAAAAAGTTTGGTTCATGGTTCAGCAAATGAATTTCACATACATAAACATACTTGGTAGATTTTAGCAGTTAATAACTTAACCTCCAGAATAACTGATGCAATCGAAGGAAAAACTATTAGAAAATATCATTTTAATTCACATCACTTGGAAAGTGAAGTCTGGGGGAGTGCAATTCATGTATAAACTGCAATTATACAAAGTATATAAAAGTAGAGTCATTTCAATGTTTTACATAATTGAATTCTATTTATTGATTTTTGCAATATAATGATGTAAATGATAGATAGAGTTTCTAAAACATGATCACTAAATTTGCAACAATGTGCCCTAAACAGTGACACACATTGCAGGTTATCAGGCAAAGATACATTCCATTACAGAACAAAATTGAGAGATTTACTAGAAAAAACACATAGAGAATTCAATTTTAATGCACTGAGTGAAAAACAATTGCTCTTCTAATTCATCATTTGGGTAATTTAAAACTTATAATTTAAAATCATTTGTGTAATAGAAGGGATACAATGACTTTCATTTTCTAGTATTGTACATTATTAATATCTACATATAAGTACAGAATTTATAAAACTGAATTTAAATTTTTAGTATAAGTCAGTATAATAGCATTGATTTGGGTCATTATAATTCACCAAAGTTCTCCAGGTGATTGCTTCTTACTAAGCAATTTTACAGTTATATCATATCTTGTAGAATGTATTGAGAATTTGCTATTGCCTGACTCTATATTTAGATAATACATGAGTTCTCCTAGAATGCTACAAATGAAGAGAATAAACATATGTGAAAACTATAATTATTTTATTGATCTTATTTTAATATTAAAAATCCAAACCATTTAATAATATATTGTATATACAAGAGGCAAAAAGAATGGTAAAAGAAACCCTTCAAATAGCTATAAGAAATCATCACTACTAATTCATGCATTAAATAATATATACCATTTAAATAACTTTTAAGGAAATTTTTACCATTTTCTAAATTTGAATAAACCTACATGTGGATAACTTTCACCAGGAATGATCTATGCTGATAAAGAGGAGAGGATTTAATGTACATGAGAGGATCAACTAAAGGCTGCCAAAATACAGTTAAGAAACTAAAAAGTAATAAATGTCAGTACTAAAGTCTTCACATTATATACAGAAGACAGTTATATACGTATATTATTCAACCACTATATACATTTCTCTAGAGAGCATAAACCATTATTAGTTATAATTATCAAGAAACATAAATGTGTATATATTATTTTATATTATTAAATTACGGAAACATGTAGGATAGCTTATTAAATGTTATAGTAAAGCATTTCTAGTCAAAAGTATATATATTCAATTTTAATATTTTTATTCAAGCAAGAAGTCCAACAGCCAAGAAAACATAAAATAGTTTCGTGTTTATTTCGTGGAATATCAAGGCCTTTGTTTCTTCAGAATGACAAAACTTCGCTAGAAAATAATAGGTCTTTAAGGCGAGAAGATAGACTCAAGTTGCTATCACGGAAACTTGCGTGCATTTCATCCTGCAATCTCCTGAGGCCACCGGGAACAGATCACACCAGGCACTGGGGCTGTATTTCTCTATACTGAAATTAAAATATTTTTTTTCATTTGTTTCAAAATTAATCTATTGAGGAAGATCTGTACTTAATTTATAAACCTCCTACACTTAAATTAGCAAAATGAACTCTTCCGATTTGGCAAGCCTGATTCTAACCTTCCAACTTAGGACACCGTGGTCATCCAATCACCTCCACTAGAATTTCTTAAAGTTGTATCATATCTA